>KZ613538.1:191187-250693 GCA_002865625.1 Hyaloscypha hepaticicola
AAATAATAAAAAAATATTAAAAAATTTATTAAAAAAGTCTTTAATTTAAGATTATTTTTTATTATTAAAAATCTTTATTTAAAAGAATTTTTATTTAAATAATTATTATATTTAAATAATTTTTTAAATTTAAAAAGTTTTTATTTAATTAAAGTAATATTTTAATTATTAAATAAATTATGAGATAAATAATAATAAATAATAAATTAATAGAATTAATAAGTTATAAAACTAATAGATTTAATATAAAACTAATCTTTGAACTCTTTAAGAGATTCAAGTAAATATCCGTTATATATATATAAGTGGTCACGTGTTTACCCTGTACTTATTTAATAAAGTATATAATAATAATATAATTGATTTATAATTAACTAAAAGAATAAAGGTATATAAGTACTTATAAGTATCTCGTTAATAGTATATAATCCAAATTATATATAAATCTATTATATAATTTCCTATATAATAACTAGTATATATTATTAATATTCCCTCTTTTAATAATCTTATCCTTAAGATCTTTTATATTTATTTTAATAAACTATTTTCATTACTTTAAAGTAAACTTCTAGTTAATATTAAGGGAATATACAAATTATAATAATAATTGATTTACGGATTATATTTATATTTTCGTAAAATCATTACTAATACTAATTCATTAATAAAAAAGTAATTAATAGTAAACGAGATAGTAATTATAATATCGCGTATATTACTTATATATAATATAGTTTTATTAATCCGATTAAGAATTATATTTCTTTATATTAAGATATTATTTTATATCTTAATACTTTTTCTTATTTAATATATTAAATATTTTAAATAATTTCAAAAATAAAAATTTTTATATATAAATAATATATAAAAGTTTCAAATACTTTAAAGGAAACGAATTTACCTTTTGGAAATCCTTAAAAATTAATATTATTATAATATATTATATCCGGGATAAGATTAATACGAATTCGCGAGTATTTAATCCAAGTACTTTACTAGTATTATTTAAAAACCAAGTTATTCCTTATAAGATAACCTTTTTTCCTCAAACTAATAATATAATATTTTATATATTTATACTTCTCAGTTTCTTCTTTTACTCTTTTTCAAGACTTTCTTTAATTAGATTTTCAATTTAATCTCCAAATTTCCAAAATATTATAATTCTATTAAATTAATTAAAAGTAATATAATAATCTTTTAAATACCTTTTTAAAAGTTAACTAATATCTTAAATACTTTAAATATTTGATTATTAATTTAAATATATAATATATTCAAATACTTGATTTAAAAAACTATAAATACTATTTTAATAATAAAGGAAAATATACTTTAATAAATTCCTTTAAGATTCTTGTTTAAATTTCTCAAATTTCTTTAAATTTTCCAAAAATTATTTAAATTTTTGAAAATTAATATAAAAATATTAAATTCTATATATTCTTTTAAAGACTTATCAGATCTAGAAAAATCAAGTTAATAAATAAAAAGTATTCCTTAATATATATTTAAAAATTTATATAATATATAAGAAAGATATTAATAATCTTTAATTTTAGATCTAAAAGGAATAAAAAAGAACTAATAAGTTTATTAACTCTTCTTATTATATAATAATTATATATAAAGAATCGGATTTATAAATTAGTATTCTTAAAGTGAATTCTTATTATCCTTTAAAGTCTTTAATTAATCTATAATAAGAATATTATAAAATATATAATATAAATATTATATTAATTATTAATATCTTTAAGGAATTCAAGAAGTTATTAATAATAAGTATCTCGAATTCGAATAATATAATAATTATTATAATTAAAGAATTAATTATAAAAATTCGAGTTTATTATAAAGTTTATATAATAGTTATAAATTCATTTTTATTCTCTTTAAATTTTATCTTATTAATACTTCTTATAAAATTATATTATTCTCGAATTAAAAGAGTATATCTCGAAGGAAATTACTTAATATTTTATAAGTATTTAAGATTATTTAATATTTGGAATTTAGTATTTTTCTTTAATAAGAAATAATATTATTAAATTAGAAATTATTTTTTATTTAAAATACCCGTGATTAAATTACTTATAATAAATCTCTTTTATTCTTCTTTATAATCTTTCTCTTAAAATATAAATATAATTATTTTATAAATTTTAATAAAATCTTAAAAATCCTTATTAGAAAAAAAAACTCAAGAAAAGAGTATTTTAATTATTATTTAAAACCTTTCTTAGTCTATTTAATCCTCTCTTTATTTATAAGAGCCGATCTCTTTATTTTAATAAATTAAAGCTTTTTAATACTTTAAAAGAATCTTATAAGATTCTTATTAATTTTAAACTATAATTTTTATTATATAATTTCAAAAGATTTTTAACATTTTTCAAGATTAAAGAAAGCGAAAAGTCATATATTATAATTATCCGATTAAGATCTTTATTTAATCAAATACTAATACTCGTATTTATTATTTTACTTATAATTAATAATAACTTTAACTTTCTATTCTTATTCTTTATTATTATTTATAAATTCTAGAAATTCTTTAATAAAATATAAATCAAGACCTTATCTCTTCTTTATTATATATTCTTTAAAAAAGGAAATATAAAAAGTTAAATATAATCTATTATATAAGTTTAAGAATTTTAACTTATATATAAATTTATTAATATATTCAAAAATCTTAAATGGACTTATGAATTTGAGTATAAGTTTCCTCGGTTTTAATTTGAGATTTTTGATTAATAATATAATCCAAATTCCTTTAAAGTAATATTTCATTAACTTATATTTATTATAATAAGTCTCTTAATTGTTTTATATATAATTCCAAAACTCTTAAAGCTTTTTCCGCTTTTCAAAAAGAATCTCTAGTCTCTTATATATAACTAGTACTTTCTCTTTAATCCTGTCTTTAAGATTTTATAAAAGTTTCGAATAATAATTATAATATATCTTAAATAATATACTTTACAAAACTTAATACTTTAAGTTATTATATATAAATTTTATAAAAGATAATTTCTCAAACTAATTATTCTTTTAAAAATTATAATAATTTCTCAAATAATATTCAAGAGTTTAATTTTGTCTTTCTATTTACTTATCCGTTTGCGAATAAAATATTATATTTAAATATTACTTATATATTAAATAATAATAGAAAATAGACTAAAAATAACTTGTGAATACTATTCTCCAATTAGAGATAATTTTATTAAATATATTAAATAATAAAAATATATTTTCTTATATAAGTTTAATAAATTCCAGAGAGTTAATTATCTTATTATAAGTAATATATTTAATTATTTTCGAGTATTAATTAATAATAATAAGAATTATATTAAAATCAAGACTTTTTATTAGGTTTTTATATAATAATAAACTTATAATAAAATTTATAAAGATCTTATTTTAAAGTCTCTCAAATTATAATAAACTATTTAATAAATTATATAATATATACTATTTGACTTTAACTTTTTAATAAATATTATATTCTTTATAATATATATAAATATTAATTTCTATATTTTCTTAATATTAAAATCTTTTAAGAAACTCGAGTGTTTTCTCGATTCTATAATATTTTATTAAAGGATTATTATAATAAAGCTTTATAACTTCTTTATATAATACTAGATTCTTTGCCTTTAAATAATAGATTTAAAGGTTAGATTTTCGCTTGGTTCACCCATACTAGAACAGGGGTTTTTACTGATAAGGGACACTAAAGTCTTGGCAAAAAAAGATAAGGTTTCTGCAAGATTAGTAGCGTAAATCTCCTGTTTGGGCCTAGTATGGGCCCTTAAACCAATAAGAGCTCTTAAATCCAAGGGAGTAATTTCCCGAGCTTAAAATTACATTCTTATTTAATACGCTAGCACTCAATGAGTCACGTGAGGTTGGTCTAATTTAAATTATAGACCTGAACTAGACCTATTTAAGAAAAATAAAATCACGTGCTTAGCCTTATTATTAAGGAAGTTCTAATTTTTAAAAAATTTAAACCCGATATTGAGATTTTGAAGTACAGTTATAATAACGTCATTGTGCACAGTAGGAACACCAAAATCACGATTTCAATCACTTATTTAAGACTTAAAATACCGCCTTAATCAGCCGCATTATAAGGATTCCGTTTAACTAGTAATTTGGAACTAATTAATAGACTATTAGGGAAAAAAATTACACGTGATTTAGACCGTTATTCGTAATAATTTAATTTTTTAAAAAATGGGTACGGAAAATGGATACAAAATGGATACACGGGAGTTGTATCGGTGTGGCGGCCTTAAATTTAAGGGTCTGGTCGATTTCTACCACTTATTTAACACTTAGAATTCTGCCTTAATTAAGTGTCTTATATGAATTTCGTTTAACTAGTAATTTAAGCTTAATCAATGGGTTATCAGGAAAAAAGTTTACACGTGATTTGGACCGTTATTCGTGATAATTTAATTTTTTAAAAAATGGATACGGAAAATGGGTGCGAAATGGACATTATAACGGTCGGGATGCCCGTCACATGATTAGCTTGGCTGTGGTTATATTGGTTTCAGGCTAAGGGAACCGACATCTGGAAACCGATGTCTGTAACACTGACGTCTCAGGCTAAGGGCATGGGCAAGCATTGGGAGGGCATAAGACACTTCTCTCTCCTTGACTTCTCTTCTCTTCTCTTCTCCTTAGCTTAGTATTCTCAATATAACTGGATCTCACTGAACGCTGTGCTTCGACCTTTGCGGTGCTTCTTGCTGTCATAATGCCTTCTAGGCCTGAAATGCTATACTCGTGACAATTAAATTTAAACCCTTATAAATAATATAACCTTGATTTAAAGGCTCTTGAATCGACCGAAGGCTCGATCATACTATAATATAATAACTCTTGACTTGTTTTTAAGTAAGCCCGAATTATCTATTATCTAAATTTCCTTTTTATTAGTATTTCTTTTACCAAGTCTCTTTTTTGTAATATTTTAATATCGGGAATTACTCTTTTAAATTACTTGAATAATATCTAATAAGGGCTTAAATAAAGGGGTTAGTATTATAGTCCTTTTAATAATCGTGTATATTCATATTCGTGAAATTAGATATTTATAACTATTCAATTCGAAAACTCAAGGAAATAAGTCTTTAATACCTTTAAATAATAAGATTAAGGATATTCTCTTTATATTAATATTTAAAGTAATACCTTTAAAGTATATTCTATTATTTTAGTTTCTTTATAAATAATCTAAATAAAGATCTCTTTACTCTTTATATAATAAATAATCCCCTCGAGTTATAATAAAAATAACGAGTTTTATAAGTTTATTTTCGAAAGGCAACTTTTCAATAATTTATACAATTACTTGAATTATAATAATAAAAGCTCCTTTAAGTTTATTTTAAAAGATTAAGAACTAAATTATATTAATAGGACTATTAATATAATCGGAGTGTTTATTAAATCCATTTATAGAATTTAAAATACTTTTATAATATATAATCTTAAAATTATATATTATAAGATATATTATTTAATATATTTAATAATTCTTTAAATACTTTATTTTTATAAAATATTAAAAGTTTTTATAATTAATAATAATCTCGATTATATATTTAATACTTTCAAAATAATAATATTAATATTTAAAGACTTTTATAATTATAAGAAATTCTTTATTATAAATATTATAATTATATTTAATTCTAATAAGTTTCCGGAACTAAAATATTATTAAGTATTAATATTACTTAATATTATTATTGATTTCATATTATTATAAAATAATTTTTATAATTATAAATTTTAATATATTAGTTTTTATTCTAATCTTCTTAAAGGAATCGAAATAAGTTAAAATAAGTATTAAAGTAAATATATTCTTTAAGAGTTGAAAACTCTCTTATATTACCTTTATTTATTAAAACGAATTGGTTTTATAGTCTCGTTTTATATCCTTTAAGAAGTTTATAATAATATAAATATTTAAAAACTATTATAAAAGTATAATTTTCAATTTCTCGAATAATTATATTTACTTTTTATTATAAATAATACTTGAGGTTTAATATTTAATAAATTATTAAATTCCTTATTAAACTCTTTTAGAATAAGAATCTTAATATTATTAAATTATACTAGAATATAAACTTATCTTTTTTTAATATAATTAATATATTATATAATAATTTTCTTATAAAATTTTATATTAAAAATAAGATAATAAATATTAATATTCTTATAATTATAAAATCGGAATTTGAACGAATATATCTTATTATAATTATTTGTAATAAAAATCTCAAGATTATAAACTTAATAAACTTTAAATTTATTATTATAAAAGATTATAAATTCTTAATTATATTTAATTAAAAATATAAATCTCTTATTTTAAATCTATTTATTATTAAGGAAATTATAATTTATTCTTATATCTTTTAATTTAATAAATACTTTAAAGATACTTATTTCAAATTAAATTAATCGAGTATAAATTATTATATAAGTAAATATATCTTTTTTATTAAAATTATAATTATTAATATTTAAGACTTGATTTTCCCTTTTCCCGAGTCTTTTACGGAATTTGAATATAATTACTCTTCTTGAATAATCTAATTTACTTATTATTAAAGGTTCCGGAAATCCTTTTAAGCCTTTACTTTTTTAAGGTTTTACTTTATTTATTTATTATATTTAAAATATTTCTTATTATTTATATAATATCCTTTTTGATTATAAGTATAATAAACTATATTAATAAAGGAATTAAATTTAGAAAAGGACTTGGAAAGTCTAGAATTATTACTAGATATATTATTATAATATAATCTGGACTTTTCCTTTTTCTTTTAATATTCCTGGAAATTTAAGTCTTTAATTCTAAAATCTTTTGAGATAAAATTACTTTTACTTAAATCCCCTGTTTTTCCTTTCTTTATTTATAAATGAATAAGGTTTTCAATTTATTAGACTTATTTAATTTAATATCTTATAGACTTTATTTCTTTTTTATAAAATATAAAAGCAAATTACTTTTTAATCTCTTTATCTATTAAGATAATATTAAAAGTCTTTATCTAATCCCTTTTAAAATACAATTCTTAATTTACTTTAAGAGAAGTTATTCGAGTATATAACTTGAAGACCGATTCTTTACTTAATTATTAAAACTCTCAAAAGCCTTAAAATACTTTTTATTAATATATTTAAAGTATAATAATTATATTAGTCAAAAAGGCCTTGAAATTTTCTTAATAAATCCTATAAAGAGAAAGACTTTATCTTTATATAATCTTCTAGATATTATAAGTATTATTCTATAATATATTTATTATAATATTTATTCGAGTTAAATGTTTATTATAAGTTTATAACTAGATTTTAAAGACTTACTCTTATAAGAAAATAAAGGTTCTTTATTTATTTAAATTCTTTTTATAATATATATTAAGAGTTTAAACCTTATAAGATTTTTCTTATTAAATTCTATTTTGAGTTTATTATATCACGATTTTAAAATAATATTATTATTAAAATCATTAATATTTATTAGATTAGGTATAAAAGAACTTTCTTATTTTAGTTTAATATTCTTTAAATCCAAGGACTAAGAGGAGGCAAGAACTAGATTAATAAATGAATTATTAATAGAAATGGCCAATTTCAAGTCTTTTTATAAAATATTCTTCTCTTATTAAAGATCTAAAATATAATAGTTAATTATATTAACTTCTTGTCTTTTTTCTTATAAATAATTAATATTAAAAGTCAAGAGTATTTTAATATCTCTTATTATTATAATTTGAGTATTAAGAGTAAACTCATTATTATTATTAATAAAATTATTATTATTATTATTATAATTATTAATAGGGACTTGGGATTCCTTATTATTAAGAATAAGGTTTAATAATCCTTTATTATTCTTATTAGTAATTTGGTTCACTCTATTAGTTTAATCAAGTACCGGAATAGTACTTTTGGAATAGTAGTTTAATATTACTATTTATTGAATTATCTCTCGTTAAAGAGTAAAGAGATTAATTTATAAGATGGATAATAGTAAATAATAAATTAATAGAATTAGTGAATTATAAAACTAGTGGATTTAGTATAGAACTAATCTCTGAACCCTTTAAGAGATTCAAGTAAATATCTATTATATATATAAGTAATTACATATCTATTTTATACTTATTTAATAAAGTGTATAATAGTAATATAATTGATTTATAATTAATCGAAAGAGTAAAAGTATATAAGTACTTATAAATACTTTATTAATAATATATAATCCAAATTATATATAAACCTATTGTGTGATTTCCCACGTGACAGCTAGTATATATTATATAAATAATAAATATTATTTAATACTTTAAATTTAAAGTCTTTATATTTATTAATTCTTATATTCTCTTTATTATATTTATTTTCCGTTTTAATTTTTGAAAAAATTAAATTATTACAAATAATAATCCGGATTATATATAAACTTTTTTTTAATAACTTATTAACTAGACTTAAATTATTAATTAAATGAAATCCTTATAAAGTACTTAATTAAGATAATATTTTAAGTATTAAATAAGTAATAAAAATTATAAAGACTCTTAAATTTAAGATTATTATATTTATATAATTCTTGTATACTATTTCGCACTTATTTTATAATAGTAAAAAGTATTATAAAGGTCGAGATATAGTGTTTAATAATCTAATTATATTAGGAATATTAAGTTAAGGAGAAGAGAAGAAAAGAGAAGTCAAGGAGAGAGAAGTGTCTTATACCTTTCTAATACTTACTTATACTCTTAATCTAAAATGTCAGTATTATAAATATCGGTTTTCTTAACTTGAAACTAATATAATTATAATTAAATTAATTATATAACGAATATCTCGACTATTATATATTTCGTATCCATTTTCCGTATTCATTTTTTAAAAAAAAAATTATTACAAATAATAGTCCGAATCACATATAAACTTTTTTTTTAATAATCCATTAACTAGGCCTAAATTACTAGTTAAACGAAATCTCTATAAAGCACTTAATTAAAGTAATATTTTAAGTATTAAATAAGTAATAGAAATCGTGAAGACTATTAAATTTAAGGCCACTACACTTATATAATTCCCGTATATCCATTTTGTATTTATCTTCCGTATTCATTTTTTAAAAAATTAAATTATCACGAATAACAGTCCAAATCACGTGTAAACTTTTTTCTTAACAACCAATTAACTAGACTTAAATTACTAGTTAAACGAAATCCATACAAGGCACTTAATTAATATAATATTTTAAGTATTAAATAAGTGATAAAAATCGTGAAGACCCTTAAATTTAAGGCCGCCGCACTTATACAACTCCCGTATACCCATTTCGTACCCATTTCGCACTCATTTTCCGCACCCATTTTTAAAAAATTAAATTATCACGAATAATAGTCTAAATTACATATACTTTTTTTTTCTAGTAACCTATCAATTAGTTCCAAATTACTAATTAAACAGAATCCTTATAATACGGTTAATTAAGGCAGTATTTCAAGTCTTAAATAAGTTATAGAAATCGTAATTTTGGTATTCTTATTATATATAATAATATTATTACAATTGTATTTCAAAACCTTAATATCGGTTTTAATTTTTTAAAAAAATTATAACTTCTTTAATAATAAGACTAAGCACGTGATTTTAATTTCCTGAAATAGGCCTAGTTCAGGTCTATAAATTAAATTAGACGTAAATCACGTGACTTATTAAATGCTAGCGCATTAAATAAGAACGTGATTTTAAATTCCGGGAGATTATCCCCTTGGATTTAAAGGCTCTTATTGGCCCAAGGGCCCATACTAGGCCCAAATAGGAGATTTACACTATTAATCTTATAGAAACCTTATCTTTTTTTATTAAGACTTTAATGTCCCTTATTAGTAAAAACCCCTGTTTTAATATAAGTGAACTAAGCGAAAATTTAATCTTTAAATTTATTATTTAAAGGTATTAATTTATAATTAATTAAAAAAATAGAAATATATAAGTATTTATAAGTACTTTATTAATAATATATAATTCAAGTTATATATAAACTTATCGCGTGATCTCCCTTATAATAATTAATATATATTATAATTATTTCCCCTTTTAATAATCTTATTCTTAAGATCTCTTATATTTATTTTAATAAATTATCTTTATTATTTAAGGTAAGCTTTTAATTAATATTAAAGGAGTATATAAATTATAATAATAATTAATATATAAATTACATTTATATTTTCGTAAAATTATTATTAATATTAATTCATTAATAGGAAAGTGATTAATAATAAATAAGATAATAATTATAATATTATATATATTACTTATACGCGATATACTTTTATTAATCCGATTAAAAACTATATTCTTTTATATTAAAGTATTATTTTATACCTTAATACTTCTTCTTATTTAATATATTAAATATTTTAAATAATTTCAAAAAATGGAAAGATTTATATATAAATAATATATAAAAGTTTTAAATACTTTAAAGGAAATGAACTTGTCTTTTAAAAGTCTTTAAAAATTAATATTATTATAATATATTATATCCGGAATAAGATTAATATAAATTCACGAGTGATTAATTTAAGTACTTTATTAATATTATTTAAAAATTAAATTACTTTTTATAAAATAATCTTTTTTCTTTAAATTAATAATATAATATTTTATATATTTATACTTTTTAACTTTTTCTTTTATTCCTTTTCAAAACTTTCTTTAATTAAATTTTCAATTTAATTTCCAAATTTTTAAAATATTATAATTTTATTAAATTAATTAAAAGTAATATAATAATCTTTTAAATACTTTTTTTTTAAAAATTAATTAATATCTTAAATACTTTAAGTATTTAATTATTAATTTAAATATATAATATATTTAAATACTTAATTTAAAGAATTATAAGTATTATTTAATTAATAAAGGAAAATATATTTTAATAAATTCCTTTAAGATTCTTATTTGAATTCCTTAACTTTCTTTAAATTCTTTAAAAAATTATTTGAATTTTTGAAAATTAATACGAAAATATTAAATTTTATATATCCTTTTAAAGATTTATTAAGTTTAAGAAAATCAAGTTAATAAATAAAAGATATTTTTTAATATATATTTAAAAATTTATATAATATACAAGAAAGATATTAATAATCCTTAATCTTAAACTTAAAAGGAATAAAAAAGAATTAATAAATTTATTAATTCTTTTTATTATATAATAATTATTTATAAAGAATTGGATTTATAAATTAATATTTTTAAAATAAGTTTTTATTATCTCTTAAGGTTCTTAATTAATTTATAATAAGAATATTATATTAATTATTAATATTTTTAAGGAATTTAAAAAGTTATTAATATTTAATATTTTAAATTTAAATAATATAATAATTATTATAATTAAAGAATTAATTATAAAACTTTAAACTTATTATAAAGTTTATATAATAATTATAAGTTCATTTTTATTCCCTTTAAATCTTATCTTATTAATACTTTTTATAAAATTATATTATTCTTGAATTAAAAAGGTATATTTTAAAAAAGATTACTTAATACTTTATAAGTATTTAAGATTATTTAATATTTAAAGTTTAATGTTTTTATTTAATAAAAAATAATATTATTAAATTAAAAATTATTTTTTATTTAAAATATTTATAATTAAATTACTTATAATAATCTCTTTTACTCTTTTTATAACCTTTCTTTTAAGACATGAATATAATTATTTTATAAATTTTAATAAAACCTTAAAAATCCTTATAAAAAAAAAATTCAAAGAAAGAGTATTTTAATTATTATTTAAAACCTTTCTTGATTTACTTAATCCTTTTTTCATTTATAAGAATTAATCTCTTTATCTTAATAAATTAAAGCTTCTTAATATTTTAAGAGAATATTATAAGATTTTTATTAATTTTAAATTATAATTTTTATTATACGATTTTAAAAGATCTTTAATATTTTTAAGATTAAAGAAAATAAGAAATTATATATTATAATTATTTAATTAAAATCTTTATTTAATCAAATACTAATACTCTTTATATTTATTATTTTATTTATAATTAATAATAATTTCAATTTTTTATTCTTATTCTTTATTATTATTTATAAGTTTTAAAAACTTTTTAATAAAATATAAATCGAGATCTTATTTCTTTTTTATTATATACTCTTTAAGGAAAGAAATACAAAAAGTTAAATATAATTTATTATATAAGTTTAAGAATTTTAATTTATATATAAATTTATTAATATATTCAAGGATCTTAAATGGATTTATAAATTTAAATATAAATTTCTTTAATTTTAATTTAAGATCTTTAATTAATAATATAATTTAAATTCCTTTAAAATAATATTTTATTAATTAATACTTATTATAATAAATTTCTTGATTATTTTATATATAATCTTAAAATTCTTAAAGCTTTTTCCGCTTTTTAAAAAGAATCTTTAATTTCTTATATATACTTAATACTTTTTCTTTAATCTTATCTTTAAGATTTTATAAAAGTTTTAAATAATAATTATAATATATTTTAAATAATATATTTTATAAAATTTAATACTTTAAATTATTATATATAAACTTTATAAAAGACAATTTCTTAAATCAATTATTCTTTTAAAGATTATAATAATTTTTTAAATAATATTTAAGAGTTTAATTTTATCTTTTTATTTACTTATTTATTTATAAATAAAATATTATATTTAAATATTATTAATATATTAAATAATAAGAATATATTTTCTTATATAAATTTAATAAGTTTTAAAAAATTAATTATTTTATTATAAATAATATACTTGATTATTTTCGAGTATTAATTAATAATAATAAGAATTATATTAAAATTAAGACCTCTTATTAAGTTTTTATATAATAATAAACTTATAATAAAATTTATAAAAATCTCGTTTTAAAGTCTTTTAAATTATAATAAGTTATTTAATATATTATATAATATATATTATATTCTTTATAATATATATAAATATTAAAATCTTTTAAGGAATTCGAGTATTTTCTCGATTTTATAATATTTTATTAAAGGATTATTATAATAAAGTTTTATAACTTTTTTATATAATATTAAATCCTTTAATATAATAACTCTTAACTTATATTTAAATTTCCTTTTTATTAATATTTCTTTTATTAAGTCTTTTTTTTATAATATTTTAATATTAAGAATTATTCTTTTAAATTATTTAAATAAAGGAATTAATATTATAATCCTTTTAATAATTATATATATTTATATTCGTGAAATTAAATATTTATAATTATTTAATTTAAAGACTTAAAGAAATAAGTCTTTAATACTTTTAAATAATAAGATTAAAAATATTCTCTTTATATTAATATTTAAAATAATACTTTTAAGATATTTCCCGTTATTTTAATTCTCTTATAAGTAATTTAAATAAAAATCTCTTTATTTTTTATATAATAAATAATCCTTTTAAATTATAATAAAAATAATAAATATTATAAACTTATTCTTAAAAGGCGATGTTTTAATAACTTATATAATTATTTAAATTATAATAATAAAAGTTCCTTTAAATTTATTTTAAAAGATTAAGAATTAAATTATATTAATAAAATTATTAATATAATCAAAGTGTTTATTAAATTTATTTATAAAGTTTAAAGTATTCTTATAATATATAATCTTAAAATTATATATTATAAAATATATTATTTAATATATTTAATAATTTTTTAAATATTTTATTTTTATAAAGTTTTAAAAGTTTTTATAATTAATAATAATCTCGATTATATACTTAATCTCTTTAAAGTAATAATATTAATATTTAAAGACTTTATAAGATGAATAGTAATAGGCAATAAGTCAATAGAATCAGTGAATTGTGAGACCAGTGGATTCAGTACAGAACTAATCTCTAAACCCCCTAAAAGATTCAGGTGAGTATCCGTTATATACATATAAGTAGTCACGTGTCTACCCCGCACTTATTCAACAAGGCATATAATAGTAATATAATTGATTTACAATTAACCGGAGGAGCGAAGGTATACAGGCACCTGTAAACACCTTGCTAATAGTATATAATCCAAGTCATGTGCAGACCTGCCACGTGATTTCCCACGTGACAGCCAGTACACATTACAATTATTCCCCCCTCCAATAATCTTATTCCCAAGATCTCTTATATCTATCTTAGTAAACTATCTCTATTATTTGGAACAAGTTTCCAATTAGTATCAAGGGAATATATAGATTATAATAATAATTAGTACACGGATTGTGCTTGCATTTTCGTAAAATCATTACTAATACTAATTCGCTAGTAAGAAAATAGTTAATAGTAGGCGAGATAGTAATTATAATATCACGTGTATTGCCTGTATACGGTATACTCCTATTAGTCCGATTGAGAATTATACCCCTTTATACCAAGATACTATTCTATATCTTAATACTTCTTCCTATTTAATATATTAGATATTCTGAATAATTTCAAAAATAGAAAAATTTATATATAAATAATATATAAATATTCCAAATATCCTAAAGGAAATAAATCTATTCTTTGGAAATTCTTAGAAATTAATATTATTATAGTATATTATATCCAGGATAGAATTAGTATAAATTCGTAAATAATTAATCCAGATACTTTACTAATACTATTTAAGAATCAAGTTACTCCCTATAAGATAATCTTTTTTTCTTAGATTAATAATATAATATTCTATATATCTATATATTCCAATTCCTTCTTCTATTCCTTTTTAAGACTTTCTTTAATTAGATTTTCAATTTGATTTCCAAATTTCCAAAATATTATAATTCCATTAAACTAATTAAAAGTAATATAATAATCTTTCAGATACTTTTCTAAAGATTAACCGGTATCTCAAATACTTTAAGTATTTGATTATTAATCCAGATATATAATATATTTAAATATCTAATTTGAAAAATTATAAATACTATTCTAGTAATAGAGGAAAATATATTCTAATAAATCCCTTCAAGATTTCTATTTGAATTTCTTAAATTTCTTTGAATTTCTCAAATTTTCAAAAATTAATATAAAAATATCAGATTCCTTATATCCTTTCAGAAATTTACTGGATCTGGAAAGATATAATCGAGATCTGGAAAATATATCTCAATACCTATTCCAATATATATAAAATTAATATATATAATTCTCGAGACTAGATTTTTAAGGAATAGAAGAATAAGTATAAGATTACTAACTCTTTCCATTATATAAAGACTTTTAATAAGAATAATCCAGACCCGTGAGAAAATATTCTATTAGTAAATTTTTATTATCCTTTCAAATACTTAACTAATATATAATAGGAATTCCGTAATATATATAATATAGATATTATATTAATTACTAGTATTTCCGAGGAATTTAAGAAAATATTAATTATAGATATCTCAGATTCGGAAAATATAATATTTATAATAATTAGAGAATTGATTATAGAAATTCGGGTTTACTATAAAGTTTTTATGACTATTATAAATTCATTTCTATTCTCTCCAAATCTTATCTCACTAATACTTTTTATAGAATTATATTATTCCTGAATTGGAAGAGTATATTCCAAAAGAGATTGCCTGATACTTTATAAATATCTGAGATTATTTAATATTTGGAGTTTAGTATTTTTCTTTAATAGGAAATAATATTATTGGATTGGAAATTATTTTTTATTTAAGATACCCGTAACTAGATTATCTATAATAAATCTCTTCTACTTTTCTTTATAACCTTTCTCTCAAGATATGAATATAATCATTTTATGAATCTTAATAAAATCCTGAAAACCCTTATAGGAAAAAAACTCAGGGAAAGAATATCTCAATTACTATTCAGGACCTTTCTTGGTCTATCTGGCCCTCTCTTTATTTATAAGGGCCGACCTTTTTATCTTAGTGAATCAGAGTTTTTTAATACTTTAAGAGGACCTTATAAGGTCCCTACTAGTTCCAAACCATGATTTTTGTTATATAACTTCAGAAGATCCTTAATATTTTTAAGATTAGGGAAAACGGAAAGTTATATATTATAATTATCTGACCAGGATCTCTATTTGACCAAATACTAATATTCCTTATATTTACTATCTTATTTATAATTAATAATAGTTTTAACTTCCTATTCTTATTCTTTATTATTATCTGTAAATTCCGGAAACTCTCCGATAGAGTATAGATTAGGACTCTATCCCTTCTTTATTATATATTCTTTAAGAAGAGAAATATAGAAAGTTGAATATAATCTATTATATAAGTTTAGGAGTTCTAATTTATATACAGATTCACTAATATATTCAAGGATCTTAAATAGACCTATAAATTTAAATATAAGTTTCTCCGATTTCAATTTGAGATTTTTGATTAATAATATAATCCAGATTCCTTTAGAATAGTATTTCACTAACTGATATCTATTATAATAAGTCTCTCGATTATTTTATATATAATCCCAGAACTCTTAAAGCTTTTTCCGCTTTTTAAAAAGAATCTCCAATCTCTTATATATAACCGGTATCTCCCCTTTAATCCTGTCCTCAAGATTCTATAGAAGTTTTAAGTAATAATTATAATATATCTTAAATAATATATTCTATAAAATCTAATACTTTGAATTATTATATATAAACTTTATAAAAGATAATTTCTTAAATCAATTATTCTTTCGGAGATTATAATAATTTCTCAAATAGTATTTAAGAGTCTAGTTCTATCTTTCTATCTATTTATTTATTTATAGATAGAATACTATATTTAGATATTATTTATATATTAGATAATAATAGAAAGTAGACTAAAAATGACTTGTGAATACTATTCCCTAGTTAGAGATAATTCCATTAAATATATTAAATAGTAAGAATACATTTTCTCATATAAGTTTAATAAATTCCGGAAAGTCAACTGTCTTATTATAAGTAATATATCTAGTTATTTTCGAGTACTAATTAATAATAATAAGAATTATATCAAAATCAGGACTTCCTATCGGGTTTTTATATAATAGTAGACTTATAACGAAATCTATAAAGATCTTATTCTAGAGTCTCTCAGGTTATAATAAACTATTTAATAGACTATATAATATATATTATTTGACTTTAACTCTCTAGTAAATATTATATTCTTTATAGTATATATGAATATTAATTTCTATATTTTTCCAATATCAGAATCTTTTAAGAAACTCGAGTATTTTCTCGATTCTATAATATTCTATTAAAGGATTATTATAATAAAACTTTATAACTTCTTTATATAATACTGGATCCTTTAATATAATAACTCTTGACTTATACCTAAATAGACTCGAATTATCCATTATCCAGATTTCCTTTCTATTAGTATTTCTTTTACTAAATCTCTTTTTCGCAATATTTTAATATTAGGAATTATTCCTCTAAATTATCTAAATAATATTTAATAATAGTTTAGATAAAGGGACTAGTACTATAGTCCTTTTAGTAATTATATATATCTATATTTATGAAATTAGATATTTATAACTATTCAATTCGAAGACTCAAGGAAATAAGTCTTTAATACCTTTAAGTAATAAGGTCAAGAATATCCTCTTTATACTAGTATCTGAAATAGTACTTTCAAGATATATTCTATTACTTTAATTCCCTTATAGATAATCCAGATAAAGATCTCTTTACTCTTTATATAATAAATAATCCCCTTAAACTATAATAGAGATAATAAACTTTATAAACTCATTTTCGAGAAGCGACTTTTTAGTAACTTATATAATTGCCTGAATTGTAATAGTAAAAGCTCCTTTGAGTTTATTCTAAAAGGTCAAGAGCCAAGTTATATTAATAGAACTATTAATATAATCGGGATATCTATTAAATCTATCCGCAGGGTTTAAGGCATCTCTATAATATATAATCTCAAAGTTATATATTATAAGATATATTACTTAATATATTTAATAACTCTTTAAGTACTTTATTTTTATAAAGTACTAGAGGTTTTTATAATTAATAATAATCTCGATTATATATCTGATATCTTTAAGATAATAGTATTAATACTTAAAGGCTTCTATAATTATAAGAAGTTCCCTATTATAAATACTATAATTATACTCAGTCCCGATAAGCTTTCGGGACCAAAATACCACTGGGTACTAGTATTATTTAATACTATTACTAGTCTTATATTATTATAAAATAGTCCTTATAATTGCAAATTTTAATATATTAGTTTCTATTCTAATCTTCTTGAAAAGATTAAAATAAACCAGAATAGGTATTAAAATAAATATATTCTTTAAAAATTGAAAACTCTCTTATACTATCTCTATCTATTAGAATGGACCGGTTTTATAATCTTATTCTATACTTTTTAAGAGATCTGTAAATCTAAGGATTATATATAAATATTAATAAATAAATCTATAATAGAAGTTTATGAATCCAAGAAAAATTTAAATATTATAGAATAATTCTGGCTTGGACTATTTAATAATATTATAAATCCGTTCAGAATCTGCTCGAATACCTTTTATACTAATAAGGAACCCGAGAAACTCGATCTCCTTAATATTAAATTTATATTTACTTAGTTTATAAAATAGATTATTTTTATATAATCTAGTAAATATCTAATAGATATAATTATAATATTTATCTTCATTTTATGAGTATATAAGAATATTATTTAAATATACTATTATAAAATAGTCTAGTAGACCGGCTAGGATTATATTAATATATACTTGAAATATTATTAGTATATTTACTAATCTAAAAGGTATTATAAAATACTCAAAATATCTATAACGGGTCCTGAATACTATCTTCTACTTATAGTTATTATATATATATATATAATAGTAAATATCCTTGAGATTAAGTTTAGTGAAAATTTTGACTCTCACTAGCCTGTCAAGGGTCTCATTAATAAGAGGAAGAGGATATCGATTCTTTATTATAATTTTATTAAATTCACAATAATTAATATAAAGTCGGAGACCTCTATCCTTTTTCGGAATAAAGAGAATAAAGGCCCCAGTGAGGCTTATACTGAGCCTGATCTAATACTTACAGATTATATCCTATAAATACAAATATAATATCTTTAACTGGACTTCTAACAAATTATATAAGAGACTATAAGGAATTGGTCTATTTATATTAATCGAATATTTAATATCTTCCAAGTCAAGAAGCTCTAATACTTTATCGGGATTAAAATAATCTGATATATTATAATCAGGCTCTCGGAGATATAATAGTATTTCCGAAATTCCTTAATAGAAAGTATTAATCTGATATATAATTATATTAAGACTATTATAACCAGAATTGTATAATAATACAAATATCTGAAAACTATTATAAAGATATAATTTCTAATTTCTCGGATAATTATATTTACTTTTTATTATAAATAATACTTGAGACTCGATATCCAATAGACTATTAAACTCTTTACTAAATTCTTTTGGAATAAGGATCTTAATATTATCAGACTATACCGGAATATAGGCTTATCTTTTCTTAATATAATTAATATATTATATAATAGTTTTCTTATAAAATTCTATATTAAAAATAAAATAGTAAATATTAATATTCTTATAATTATAGAACCGGAACTTGAATGGATATATTTTATTATAATTATCCGTGATAAAAACCTCAAGATTATAAGTTTAATAAACTTTAAATTTATTACTATAAAAGGTTATAAATTCTTAGTTATACTCAATCAAGGGTATAAACCCCTTGTCCTGAGTTTACTTATTATTAAGGAAATTACAATCTATTCCTATATCTCCCAATCTAATAAATACCTTAGAGGCACTTATTTTAGATTAAATTAATCGAGTATAGATTATTATATAAGTAAATATACCTTTTTTATTAGGGTTATAATTATTAATACTTAAGACTTAACCTTCCCTTTTCCCGAGTTCTTTACGGGATTTGAATGTGATTACTCTTCTTGAATAATCTGATTTATTTATTACTAAAGGCTTCTGGAATTCTCCTGAACCTTTACTTTTTCAGGATTCTACTTTATCCATTTATTATATTTGGAATATCTCTTACTATTTATATAATATCCTTTCTAATTATAAATATAGTAGACTATATTAGTAAAGGAATTAGATCTGAAAAGGGATCTGGAAAGTCTAGAATTACTATCGGATATATTATTATAATATAATCTAGACTTTTCCTTTTTCTTTTAATATTTCTAGAAATTTAAGTTCCTAATTCCAGAATCTTTCAAGGCAGAATTGCTTTTACTCAAATCCCCCATCTTTCCTTTCTTTATCTATAAATAAATAAGGTTTTTAGTCTATTAGGCCTATTTAATCTAATATTTTATAGACTTTATTTCTTTTCTATAAAATATAAAAACAAATTACTTTTTGATTTCTCTATTTATTAAAGTAATATTAAGGGTCCTTATTCGGTCCCTTTCAGAATACAGTTCTTGATCTATTTTAAGAAAAGTTATTCAAGTATATAATTCGGAGACCGATTCTCTATTTAATTATTAGAGTTCTCAAAGGCCCTAAAATATTTCTTATTAATATATTTGAGATATAGTAATTATATTAGTCAAAAAGGCCTTGAAACTTTTCTAATAAATCCTATAAAGAGGAGGGCTTTATCTTCGTGTAACCTTCCAGATATTATAAATATTATTCTATAATATACTTATTATAGTATTTACTCGAATTGAATACCTATTATAAGTCTATGACTGGGTCCTAAAGACCTGTTTCCAAGAGGAAGTGAAGGTTCTCCATTTATCCAGATTCTTTCCGTGATATATATCAGAAATCTGGATCTTATAGGACTTTTCTTTATCAAGTTCCATTTTGAGTTTATTATATTACAATTCTGGAATAATAGTATTATTAAAATCATTAATATCTATTAGATCAAGTATAAAAGAGCTTTTCTATTCCAGTCCAGTATTCTCCGAATCCAAGAGTCGGAAGGAGATAGGAGCCAGATTAATAAATGAATTATTAATAGAAATGGCTAATCTCAAGTCTTCTTGTAGGATATTCTTCTTCTATTAAAGATCCAAAATATAATAATTAATTATATTAATTTCCTGTCTTTTTTCTTATAGACAATTAATATCAGAAATCAGGAACGCTTTAATATCTCTTGTTACTATAATTTAAGTATCGAGAACAAGTTTATTATTATTATTAATAGGATTATTATTATTACTATTACAGTTATTAATAGGAGCTTGGGATTCCCTATTATTGAGAATAAGATTTAATAACCCTTTACTATTCCTATTAATAATTTGGTTAATTCCGCCGGTTTGATCAGATACCGGAATAGTACTTTTGGAATAGCGGTTTGGCATTACTATTTATCGAATTATCTCTTGTTAAAGAGTAGAGAGATTAACTTGTAAGATGGATAATAATAGATAATAAATTAATAGAATCAGTGAATTGTGAGACTAGTGAATTCAATATAGAACTAATCTCTGAATCCCCTAAAAGGTTCAGGTAAATATCTATTATATATATATAAATGATTATATATCTATTTTATACTTATTTAATAAGGTATATAATAGTAATATAATTGATTTATAATTAACCGGAAGAGTGAAGGTATACAGGTACTTGTAAATATCTTGTTAATAGTATATAATCCAAGTCATGTACAGACCTGCCACGTGATTTCCCATATAATAGCCAGTATATATTATAGACTTTTATAATCGCGAGAAATTCCTTATTATAAATATTATAATTACATTTAACTTTAATAAACTTTTAAGATTAAAATATTATTTAATATTATTATTAATCTCGTATTATTATAAAATAATCTTTATAATCGCAAATTTTAATATATTAATTTTTATTTTAATTTTCTTAAAAAGATTAAAATAAATTAAAATAAATATTAAAGTAAATATATCTTTTAAGAATTAAAAACTCTTTTATATTACTTTTATTTATTAAAACGAATTAGTTTTATAATCTCGTTTTATATCTTTTAAGAAATTTATAAATTTAAGAAAAACTTAAATATTATAAAATAATTTTAATTTAAATTATTTAATAATATTATAAATCCATTTAAAGTTTATTTAAATACCTTTTATATTAATAAGGAATTCAAGAAACTTAATCTCTTTAATATTAAACTTATATTTATTTAATTTATAAAATAAATTATTTTTATATAATTTAATAAATATTTAATATATATATTTATAATATTTATTTTCATTTCGTGAATATATAAGAATATTATTTAAATATATTATTATAAAATGATTTAATAAATTAATAAAAGTTATATTAATATATACTTGAAATATTATTAATATATTTATTAATTTAAAAAATATTATAAGATACTTAAAATATTTATAATAAATCTTAAATATTATTTTCTATTTATAATTATCACATATATATACACGATAATAAATATCCTTAAAATTAAATTTAATGAAAATTTTAACTTTTATTAACTTATTAAAGATCTTATTAATAAAGAAAAGAGAATATCGATTCTTTATTATAACTTTATTAAATTCATAATAATTAATATAAAATTAAAGGCCTTTATCCTTTTTTAAAATAAAAAGAATAAGGACTTTAATAAGACTTTTATTAAATTTAATCCAATATTTATAAATTATATCTTATAAATATAAATATAATACTTTTAATTAAACTTTTAATAAATTATATAAGGGATTATAAGAAATTAATCTATTTATATTAATTAAATATTTAATACCTTTTAAGTCAAGGAGTTTTAATACTTTATTAAAATTAAAATAATTTAATATATTATAATTAAATTCTTAAAGATATAATAATACTTTTAAGACTCTTTAATAAAGAATATTAATTTAATATATAATTATATTAAGATTATTATAATTAAAATTATATAATAATATAAATATTTAAAAATTATTATAAAGATATAATTTTCAATTTCTTAAATAATCGTATTCACTTTTTATTATAAATAATACTTAAGATTTAATATTTAATAAATTATTAAATTCCTTATAGAACTCTTTTAAAATAAGGATTTTAATATTATTAAAATATATTAAAATATAAACTTATTTTCTTTTAATATAATTAAAAATAAAATAATAAATATTAATATTCTTATAATTATAAAATTAAAACTTAAATAAATATATTTTATTATAATTATTTATAATAAAAATCTCAAGATTATAAATTTAATAAACTTTAAATTTATTATTATAAAAGATTATAAATTCTTAATTATATTTAATTAAAGGTATAAATCCCTTATTTTAAATTTATTTATTATTAAGGAAATTACAATTTACTCTTATATCTCTTAATTTAATAAATACCTTAAAGGTACTTGTTTTAAATTAAATTAATTAAATATAAATTATTATATAAGTAAATATACCTTTTTCATTAAGATTATAATTATTAATATTTAAGACTTGGCCTTTTCTTTTCTCGAGTCCTTTATAGGATTTGAACGCGATTACTCTTTTTGAATAATCTAGTTCACTTATTATTAAAGACTTTTAGAAGTCTCTTAAACTTTTGCTTTTTTAAGGTTTTATTTTATTTATTTATTATATTTTAAATATCTTTTATTATTTATATAATATCCTTTTTAATTATAAGTATAATAAATTATATTAATAAAGGAATTAAATTTAAAAAGGAATTTAAAAGATTTAAAATTATTATCAAATATATTATTATAATATAACTTGGACTTTTCCTTTTTCTTTTAATATTTTTAAGAATTTAAATCCTTAATTTTAAAATCTTTTAAAATAAAATTACTTTTACTCGAATCCCTTATCTTTTCTTTTTTATCCGTGAATAAATAAGATTTTTAACTTATTAAACTTATTTAATTTAATACCTTATAGACTTTATTTCCTTTTTATAAAATATAAAAATAAATTACTTTTTAATTTCTTTATTTATTAAGATAATATTAAGAGTCCTCACTTAATCTCTTTTAAAATACAATTCTTGATTTACTTTAAAAGAAGTTATTCGAGTATATAATTTAAAGACTAATTATCCATTTAATTATTAAAGCTCTTAAAGGCCTTGAAATGCTTCTTATTAATATATTTAAAATATAATAATTATATTAATTAAAAAGACTTTAAAACTTTCTTAATAAATCTTATAAAAAGAAGGACTTTACTTTTATATAATCTCTTAAATATTATAAATATTATCTTATAATATACTTATTATAATATTTACTCGAATTAAATATTTATTATAAGTTTATAATTAAATCTTAAAGACTTATTCTTATAGGAAAGTAAAAATTCTTTATTTATTTAAATTCTTTTTATAATATATATTAAAAGTTTAAATCTTATAAGACTTTTCTTTATTAAATTCCATTTTAAGTTTATTATATTACGGTTTTAAAATAATAATATTATTAAAATTATTAATATTTATTAAATTAAATATAAAAGAGCTTTCTTATTTTAATTTAATATCTTTTAAAATCAAGGATTAAAAAGAAGTAAGAGTTAAGTTAATAAATGAATTATTAAGAAAAGTAATTAATCTTAAGTCTTTTCGCAAAATATTCTTCTCTTATTAAAGATCCAAGATATAATAATTAATTATATTAATTTTCCGTCTTTTTTCTTATAAATAATTAATATTAAAAGTCAAGAGTACTTTAATATCTCTTATTATTATAATTTAAGTATTAAAGACAAGTTTATTATTATTATTAATAAGGTTATTATTATTATTATTATAATTATTAATAAGGGTTTAAGATTCTTTATTATTAAGGATAAGATTTAATAACCCTTTATTATTCTTATTAATAATTTAATTAATTCTATTAATTTAATCAAGTATTAAAATAATACTTTTAAAATAATAGTTTAATATTATTACTTATTAAATTATCTCTTATTAAAGAGTAAAGAGATTAACTTATAAGATAAATAATAATAAATAATAAATTAATAGAATTAATAAATTATAAGACTAATAGATTTAATATAAAATTAATCTTTAAACCCTTTAAGAGATTCAAGTGAATATCTATTATATATATATAAGTGATTATACATTTACTTTACACTTATTTAATAAGATATATATTAATTTACAATTAATTAAAAGAGCGGAAGTATATAAGTACTTGTAAACACCTTATTAATAGTATATAATCCAAGTCATATATAAACTTGCCGCGTGATCTCTTATGTGATAATTAGTATATATTACATTATACTTAATTAACTTAATTATTCTTGAATCCATTAAGGTAATCGGTTAATATATAATATTACAATTCGTAAAATAATAATATCCCTTATAATTAAAAGTAATATAATAATCCTTTTAATCTTTCTCCTTTATTTAATCGAGAAAGGTATAAGTTTCCTTATAAGTATTAAAACCAAAAGACTTGAGAATCGCTTTAATAATTAGGTTCTTTATATAAGTTATATAATCGATTAAATTAATCTTTTCCCTAAACTTTATCTCTTAATAATAAAGAGATATAAGGTTTAAATACTTATTATAAGAATATAATATTATTTTATATAAATAATAAATACAAGTATTATTATTCCTTATATTATCCCTTATAAAACTAATAATCTTAAAGAGAATATTCAATTACTTATACTTAATATAAATAAGTTATATTAAATTCTTTCTTAAATATATTCCCTTAATCTTAATAAAGTTTAAATAAACTTAATATATCTTTATATTAAAGTTTATTCACTTTCTTATTTATAATAAATATAAAGAGATTATTTATATTTATTTAATCGTCAAATGAGATAATTATTATTAATAAGATTTATTTTAAGAGGAATATTAAATCTTTTTTAAAAGCTTTAAATTTAAAGTGAATTCGATTCGATATAATATCTCCTTTAATATAACTTATTACTTTGATTATAACCTTAAACTTATTTAATTTAATAATTGTAAATGGTTAATAAATATTAATAATCCATTTTATTATAATTTCCTTAAAGGGGAGTATTTCAATTGCCTTTCCTTAAAGGTATTTAATTATTTTAATTACTTAATTATAACTAATAGTTTCTTTATTTACTTTTATTACTTGTGAAAAACCTTAATATACTCGCTTAATACTATAATCGATCCTTTATACTTTAAGGCTAGTTAATAAAAGTTAAGACAAAGTATACACGTATACTTCTCGTTATTAACCTTCTTTATCTTCTTGCCTCTCCCCTTTTCGTATATCGAAGTAAGTGTCTTGATTATAAAGAGTTTCCACTATTAAATATACTTTTTAACCGCATTTAACTTCCACTTTTCAAGCTCTTATTCCTCTTTCTTTAATTCCCGAATATCCTTAATTATAATTATAATTGATTCCTTCATATACTTATTCTTTTATGAGACTTGTAAACGAGCTTTCTTTAAAGAGGATCGGGTTTTGGTAATAAACGAAGAGGACCTTAAAAGTCATAATTATGGAAAGACTTATAATCGGATAATATACACTTTCGATTTGAGGGAGTTCGTTATTTAAAGGGGGAATTCGTATTGATTTCAGCAGCTCGTAAAGGTTAAGACACTTAAGGAATAATATCGACAATTATTAATAGACTTGAAGAAGGGACTCGAATCGACTAGCGAAGTGGTATACTTTTAAAGGGAATTGCGGGAACTATATTAATTTAATCAATTAATAAATATACTTCTTATTTGAGTATTATACTCACGGTTCAAGGGTTTAAAAAGAGAGGCTTATAAGAGGTATTTTATGATTAAAATAATACTTCTTGGCAAATTTGATTTAAGGACGTGTAAGAAGAGATATTAGTTTTAAAGAAAAATTTTTAATTATTAATTATTAATAGAAACTTAAAACTTTAATGAATTTTTTATTTTCCCGTGATTTTCACATGATTTTCTATTACTAAGTCGCGAGACATTTGTCAAATATCGAATTCGAATCGAATTTTGCGAATATTCGACCGAATCAAACTTTTCAAAAGTTCAATTCAAAATGGTCGAATCGAATTTAAGCAGATTCGATAAGAGCCTTAGCTGGGACTTGATAGATCTTGTTGGCTTTTACAAGCTGTGTAAGCTTGCTTTCGAGTGTAGATGTAAATACGCTATCTCTTTGGGCCCAAATTTCGAGGCGATCGCGTGTGATCGCTGTCGCTTCCATTGCCCTTCAGCTCGGCGACATGACTAGAAATATTTGTAATTTTTTGGAAGGCTGTGAAAGGAGCACCACGAGAGATTGAACAGATAGTCTCGGATCTGTCTATCATTGCTAGCCTTGCGGACATCATTCGCTAGGAGGCTGAGGCCCCAAGGCCCCACACACAGTTGATAGACATCAACCTCGAGCGTTGGGTCAGTGTCTTAGCAGCATAACGGATCTGCAAAATGTAATCATGAAGTATCAGTCGGGGATCAGCTCTTCAAGTCGTAGGGCCCAGACCTGGAGCGCATGCAAAATGTCGTGGAATGGAGAGAAGATCGAGAGCTTTCGAAAATCCTTCCAAGACGCAAAATTTACATTAATTCTTGCGAGGCAAGAATCTCTCAAGTGAGTTTCATTTACCCCTGGGTTGTATTTACCATTCTGATATAAAAGCTTCACAACAAATTCTATGCATGGGACATACGGGCAAGCCCTCGTATTGCTTGAAAAAATGGACGAGAAGCAGAGACATTGTCAAGATTCATTGACAGCAATTGATACAGCACTCCGAGGGATATTGGTCGCTCAAACCACCACAGCTACAGTATCATCAACTATTCAGTCATCAGACATGGACTGGCACTTGGCTATTCTCAAAGAGAGAGTCGCGGCTGCGACATCTGTGATCAGTAACCCAGTTCTTCGGCATGCTCTCCAAAAAGAATTAGCATCGACGCTGCCAAAACTTGTCGAGTGTCTCGCTCAAGCCTCTAATCATGAAATCGAGCGAAATGAAGCTATCTTATGTAACCCTCATGAAGAAGCCACTTCTCATCCTTCTCACACAAAGATGTGCACCAAGGTACTCGGAAGCTTTGCTATTTCGACCGTCTTCGGCACTTTATGTGTAATTACCACATTGGCAACTACCTTTGTGCCACGAAAATACGGCAGTCGCACGCTACAGGAAACTAAAATCACTCATACTAAGGCACTGCTGTACCCAGCAAAATGGCTTCAGAAATTTGGCCTAAGTTATGGGGTTTTTATGCGACTCTCTTTGTCTTCATTCGATCTGGAATGCAGCCTCAAATCTTATCGTGCAGTTCCTGATAATGCGCCAATTTTTGACTACTGTATGGACGGAGATATAAAAGCTATTCAAGAATTGTTTGATAGTGGCCTCGCGTCTCCTTGGGATCGAAATTCTCGGGGCTTTACCCCGCTTTTTGTAAGTCTTGCATTATATATCTTCCACCCGTACCCCCTGGTCTTGAAATTTCGGGCTAGTGGAAAAATCCTGACTTACTAATTCAGGTGGCTGCGAGGTGTGCAAAAGTGGATCTTTGCAGAATGCTGATCGACCAAGGTGCTGATATAAATGCGGAGAACTCTTTTGGCTCGTCGGTACACCAAATCCACGTATTGTCTAAAGCTAAAACATCGATAGAGTTGTCACATCGTGGGCCTGCTTGAAGGTGCCCGACAATGCCCCTACCGTAAGATGTGTTGATCGAGTAAACATGATACGACTATTTCTGAAGGATCTAGGTATTTGGGACGATATGAATTGTACGGGTCTCTTGGGACTTCGGCGCCTAATAGATACTCCTTGCAACCACCAAGACTGCATCCACCCCCCTTCCTCTCTGGCTGCATTTCACTGGCTGTTTCCTCAGCTCAAAGATGAGATCGATGTTACGCTTGCAATGGTTGGGCGTGGGTTTGCGGTTTTGGTCTCTCTTGCGATGCGCTACACCGACACAACAACGCTCGAGCGACTAGTTTCACGCCTGGATAGTGTAAACACAATTGAGGTGACTAAATGGTTCTCTCCGGCACATTTCATCACTCCGCGCTTAGCTGACAGATCGTATCAAAACTCATCCCGCTTTCTAATACGCCGGGGCATCGACTTGCATATTGTGGCTGATGAGCGATATGCCCAAGCCGTTGAATATGAAGCCATTCGCGGTCAGACCCCCACAACAATTGCTATGCGCTACTCTCTCTTATGGTTCAATTATATCAAGCTGCTTCGAGATTGCGATATAGACATACCGAAATTTGTTGCTGAGGAGCTTAACGGTACGCTTTGGAAGAATTCTGAATGGAAACAACATACTCTTCAAGCACTGTTTGAGCTGGAGTTTGAGCCGGAACCAATGCCAGAAATAGACTGCGAGAGTGATGGCCACAGACTGGATCCTGAAGTGTGGTCATATGGGCGTGAATCTTCCTGGGAAACTTTTCTGAGCAAATGGGGGCAGCCAGAGAGCGTTTTCACCAATGCCCTGGAGCTCTTGCATATATCGAGGGAGACCGTTGAAGAAAGAGATACATGCGATCCGTGCAAAATATGCTACATATGTCAGGCAAAACAACAACGTGAGGGAGTCTTTACATTTGAGGCTGAGGATTCCCCGTTTCTATTCGCCACAAGCTAGTATTTGATTTTCTGCGACGGATCCTTCCACGATAGACTAGCTCGAAGTTCCATTTGCTCTAGAATGACAAGTTTCTAATCAAAGCCTAGTACAATAGTCGCACTTGGAATGAGAACAATCCGGACATATGTCACCCCAAATGTTAGGGTTCACTTGTCTCCCCTCTTGACACTAGGCACTTCATCAGCTCGCCAAGCTTCTCTTTAGCTTACTGGCATGGAAGACTTGCACAAATCCACCACCCTCTTAAATTAGGTCGGTGTGGAAGACCAATAAACCGTTTATGATCGATGTAGATTGATTTCAGACAAAGACACGTGATGTGTCTGCCGGCCTGGGGTGGACAGCGTTCTATGCTCGTGTCTTCCAGAGTAAATAAGTCGCATTTTACCATATTACCGAGGTCCAGAGATAGCATAGCAGATTCTCGCCTCATTCAATCTTAATTCTAAGTTAGTTTAAGTTACAAAATGTTCAGGAGTCCTGGCATCACACCATTTCATGCAGGGCTGGGAAAGATGATTAAAACCAGCTCCCGGGTAATCCGCTCTGAATCTCATCAAGCTTTGAGCTGATGAAGCAATGTCTGAACTAAAGTTGGCAGGGGCTGTTTTGCGATAGGAAATGTAGAAAGAACAGAATCATGAAGCGGGGGGTTCTTTCATTTTGTTAATAAGCACCGTGCAGTCAACTGGGCGTTGCGTTTCCTGCAGGGTTCCCTGAGCGAGGTAGCAAGTCGGCGTGAAGCGCTGACGAGCGATTGGCTCATTAATTAATTACTAAGGGCACCCTATATAACGCCCTGCCATAACTATGCTTAGGGAACCCTACTAGAAACGCAACGCCCAGTTCACTGCACTGTGCTTGTCGGCTACTGTGTAGGCTTTCGCTGGCAAGCGCATTCCATTCCTTCTTCATCCATGATCCACTACTAAGGGGAAGCGCAGGGGGCAGGTCAGGCGATCCCATTCGCCCCCTATTCATGATGGTATTCGTGAAATCCCTTGGATCAATGCAATCTTCGAGAGAGCTTTAAGCTAGCGCTAAAGAGGCTAGTATGTCAGCTCGTGCAGGAGAGCTGAGAATTAATCTCCCTTGGATAAATGCAATCTTCGAGAGCCGCTGTTGCAGGAGAGCTGGGAGTCAAATCAGATTTCTGCGCCCTGGGATTGCTAGTTGTAGTTGGTCCAATCAAGTACCCTCTTCTGCAGGATACCCTACCTACCCGAAGTTCACCCGAGGTTGAATGCAGGTGCAGGATACATACTTCGTACTTCTCAGGAGTAAGAACTCAGAACCCCAAGCGGTTGGCCACGGGGCAATCAAATCAACCGAGCCTATCAACACATCGGGTTTCCGTTCAAGTTCTATCCCCTCCCCCCTCGTCTGGTGAGACAGAGTCCACGCTAGCAAGGGCCTAAGCGACCCAGTAAAACACCAGAGAGTTCGGGTCTGCTTAGTAAGTTCTTAATAATCATTTCCTTTTTCGCCCTAAGCGAGACCCCCTTGTCAGCGTGGACTATGTCTCACCACACGAGGGGAAAGTACTTCGTACTTTCCGCTCCCGTTAATAAAGTGCGGTGGGTCTAAACTTTATTTCAGCCCTGAAATACGGACTCAGGAGTGCGAAGAGTCGGAAAAAGAATCGATTGGCCGGAGATAAAAATAGGAATGCACGAAGCTTATTTTCAAATGACTCATGCACTGTTCTACCTGTGTTACCTGCCTTATCTAGAAAAATAGTTGTATTGTCTGCTCCCTCACTCCCTATTTTAGTGGGCCCTTATTGACTGGGGAGCTTCTACTTCTGGTAAACAGCCCGTGCTCCAACGCCCCACCGTTGCGGATCGTAATCAGGGGGGACGACTTGCAGGAGTGGGAGGATATGAGGACTAGTATGTAGGCCCTTGGAAGAGGACTGTCGGATTTGGATTCCCCAAGAACTTGTTCGTTCTCTCACTCTTTATGATATTGTACTCCACACGAGTGCTTTCTGAACTGTCGTTTTCGTCAATATTCGGAAAATCTAGAGGTGAAAATCAATAGCCACTCTAGAAGACACAGAAGAATTACCCCTTCAAGCTGATTGAGTTGGGTCCATTTCCCGGAATAGACTTCTCTGAAATAGCGATTAAGGGGGTCTTTCAGCTTTATCCCATGGAAAACCCCACTTCATCAGCGATCAACAAACTGCCCGAGTACGAACCAGATAAAATCAAAAGCCGGCCAGCATTTAGCACGTTCTCGGCCGCCTATTATCCAGGAGGAAATGGATCGTCGTCCGAACTTCAAAATTCTTTCATTCCGACGTCTTCCTTGCAGCGCAAACGAAAAAGATTTGCCACAACCTGGAGTATCGCAGTCCTGTCAGTTATTGCATCGGCTTGCGCAGTATTCTACTCGCACAGAGTTATGGTGAATCAAAATGCTCTTCCGTCTTTTCTCGAGAGTCAGCCAGGCACAACCGTGTTGGTGGTAAACATATTGTCTCACCTTGTTGCCTTCTTATGCTGGAGCCTATTCACCGATACTATGGAAGCTTTGCGTTGGGCTTTGGCATGCCGTCCTCAAGGCATTTTACTTACCTCGTTTCTTGCAATGAGTCGTGCAACGCCGATCGCTGGAGCCATTTACTTATGTCTTACAAAGGGAGCTCATCAGATATGGTCGATACAAAGGTATGCACTTTCTTATAATTTCCTTGTTGAGGATTAAGATTGAGTGTTATATTCTTTTTTGTCCTATTCACAAAGAGAAAGACGGGTGCCTTACCACTCGGGTATTGAATTGAGTTAATTGAATTATACAGAATATCGTGCCATATAGCCGTCAGTGTGCTTGGTCTCGTCCTTATTAGTAAGTTAACGATACAGTCAAGTTCCTCGTTGGTACTGACATTGGGCAGCCAACGTTTCCTATAAGACAATTTATACTCCATACAGCCGGGACGTTGATGATACAAATGCCACCCAAAGAGTCGTCGCCGGCCTAGCTCCTGTCAGTACTTATGGGCTTGGGTATATATCGAACGCAATCATTAACGCCTTTGCGGCCTACACCATAAGCTTCCTTACGGACCCAAGGTTTGTAGCTAGCGTTGGACCAGTTCAGTGCAATGGAACAGATTGTCTCTCTCTCTTTCTTCCAGGTGGAATGGACTCTGTCCGATATGATGATGGATCTGGGAATTCTAGTCTCTTCACCGGCGAGTTCCCGGGTGATTATACGACGGTTGTTATCAATGATGCGCCCGGATATCAGATTGAATACAGTTCAATTGACTCTGTAGCGCCTGGATTCGAGTTTAATCGGGAGACGGACTGTCAAATGTATCTTCAATCTCTAGGGGATGGAATTCTCCTCTGCATGGTAGAAAAGGGTCCTCAATTGCTTCTCGGTAAGTCTCCTAATTGCATTTGATTCATGACTAACGTTCTAGGCTGGACTGTCTGCCCTATGAATACCTACCTGTCAAATGAGTGCCAATCCAATCTCACCTGGACAGAGACAATCAACTGGAACACGACTGTTGCGATGTACAGCCGAAAAGCCTCTGTAGCTTATGATAGGCAGAATATATCAATTCTCAGCATCGAATCTATTTCAGAGCCGATATCATATCCGGTCCCTGTTGCGGCCTTCCAAGTATTCTGCAGCATAGTTTTGGCTCCAATTCCAACGGTTCTGAATATGAGTGCAAACAGCACTGCTTTTGATGACTCGGGTACGAATATCGATGTGGAGTATAGCATCTCACTTCTTTTGCGGCTTTATGAGAGTCAGTACCAAACCTATTCGGATGGTGGATTGAGTATTTTACGGGGTTTCATAGCCGTACCTTTCCAGTTCTCCACCGCACTGCAGCAGATGGGCGACATTAACTTATTTCCGGAAGACAATCATGTCACTGCTTCACTTTCGAAAGCTTCGTATCGCGCGATCATTGACTCTTGGACTGTTTGGGTATTCGGAGGGCTAGCGGCACTTCTGACAATTTGGGGCGTGGGCTGTCTGTGCTTGATCAGCTTTTATGCGCCTAGTAGTCCTAACACATCACAGTTTCCTGAAATTGATATCACCTCTAAGGGAAGTATTCAGTTTGTTGATGATTCATTGGATGATCTAGCGAAGACGACTAGATCGTATGGGCTTGGGAATGGTATGTCAAAGGAAGTTGTTCGAGCAATTCGTGGGAAGAGAGTGTATTGCGGTGCATGTCCCGGGCCGTTGGGTGAGAAGGTGATATTATTGGTAATGGAGAAAGGGCAGGTGGATATTCTTAATCAAGATGAGAAGTATACGTGACGTTGCGAGTTAAATAGCCACAGCGATCGAACAAGACAAAATGCTCCAAATTTTGTAACAGATTACCTCACTGCCCCCAGATGACCTAGAAGTGAGCGTACTTTGCTGTAGCAAAAGGGCTAGTACCGGTCAAATTTGCACCCGTTGAACTTGTAGAGGAGCCAACACTCGATATCGAGCTTGGGGTAGTACTGGAAGAGTTGGTAAAGTAGTAACTATTGAGGTCGCCTGCGGTTGGGTGAAAGACGAAAGACGACAGATTTGCACCTAAAGCGCGACAATTAAGTTTCGCGAATCTTGTCACCTAAAACCATGTTGCATTTTGTAATATAGGTAGATTAATTCTGAGATATTTAGCCTAAGCACAATGTTTCTGACATTCAGGCGAGGGGGAATCAGGATAGAGGCTACATTTCTGTTCAATGAGGAGAGGAGAGCGTACTCATCAAATTTGCCTTGTAGAAATACTTGTAATATAACATTGACCCCAAATCTACAACTCAGGACCTAATCGTGGAAGAAGGGATGATTATTAGAGAGAAGGAGGGGCGAGGAGAGCTATATACATAGAAGAATGCTACGTGACGCGCTACGCCCGCTGCCATGCCTAGTCCCAGCAATCCCTACTATAATACGTAACTCGATAAGTGAAACAAGAGCTATCAGACTTTCGCAAACTCATAAAAGGCCGATGTCATAATGCGGCTATTCGGATTGGCTATGCCTTTGGTTCGTATCGCCCAAGTCATCTGGATTAAGAATATGCCAGTAGGTATAAGCAGAATGTAGAACCAAGTGAGGACCGAGATGATGATGGTCGCCACAGAAAAGACCCAAAACGTACGCTGCAGAGACAGAGCATTCTGGCTGTTGAGATGGGCAAAGAGGAGATCCTCAGCAGGGGTCGCCAGCGCCACCTGCATCGACGATAACACCAGCGAAAGACTGGCAAAGGCGAATAGAAGCACTGGCATTGACTCGACGATCATGGCGCCGACGGACCACGTGCGCCTTTGGTAGAACCAGATGGACTTGGACGCCTTGGGCTGTATGACGCGCAGCAGCCAGTTGAGTCGGTTCAAGCGGAGCTGTCCAAACCGATAGCGCTTCGAGACCTGGCCATCCTGGACGCCGTAGAAATGTGCGGTAAATTTGGCCCAGCTGGTCCAGTCGATGTCCAAGCCCTCGGGGAACAGGTGAGCTTCTTTGGCGAAGGCAAAGTCAAGGGGGCTCTGAATGAGCAGGGAATACGAACGCAGGAAGCCGAGCGCTACTCCCCGGTCGAAGCCCTCGTCCAAGTTGGTCGTGAAAGGCACCGCCGTACGCCAGTCTTGTGTTGCCGCTGTGCCCAGAAACGCACTCCATATGGTATGATTGAGCAAGCAGACTGGCATTGTCTTGATATAGATGCGGTCCTTGGTCCACACGAGGTGCAGCTTAGCCTCCTCGGTAGGGACAATCTCGCGCCCCTTGATGCGCTGTCGGTGGAGGGGATCGATATTCCGGCCGCATTTGACACTAAACAGCCACAGCACGTGGTACAGCTCATCGATAACAGGCGTGTTCAGATGGCGACACAAAAATCTGTAGACTTGCGACGGCTCTAGGCCAACATTGGGGTAGCCGGGCAAGTAATCAATGCGATTTGATGCAGCATCGGGCTCGACAGGACGAACCGTGACTTGTGAGATGAGTTTGGCATCCGGCTCTTGCTTGGAATCGAGGATTAACACTGATTTCTCCAGCGAGAGCTCGGGGGGAAAGGGCGTTAGTGATGATGAATCTAGGTTCGGCATCGTCTCTCGTCTTAGAAATAAGAATATGCGATGGGGGCCGTTTCGACAAGCTGAACCTAAGAAGGCAGAGCCAGGGAATACTTATGGCGAGACCTCAACTAGTGTCATGCACTGCGCTCAGCTGAATGCGCGTAGGGTTGGACGTGGTGCTGGACCCCTGGCAGCGGGAGGTCGGAATATGTTTCGTTGAAAACCTAGTGGCGCAGACCTGGGATAAGGAAATGCCATACTATTAAATAGGTCCAAGCCCAGCAGCCACATGCATAAGTTAAACTATATGCAGACGCTACGGCTGAGACTTGTCTCAACCCTTAGCATAACAAGCGCCATGCAGTGTCCTGGGCGTTGCGTCTCCAGTGCGTCGCTTTACAGGGCTCGTTTGCTAGCTGGGCGTTACTTTATTTTAGGGTTAAGCTCTCCACTTTAGGGCCTTTATTACAGGGCTCAGGCGCTAATTAATAAGCTCAGCAGCTCGTCGGCGCTTCGCGCCGACTCGCTTCCTTGCAATGAGGATCTATCTTCAAGCGAGGTGTAGAATGAAGATCACGAAAAACGAGAATGAAATAACGTAAATAATAATTTCGTCCGCGCGGCTAGGGTCGATGGATTTCGTAAAAGAAATCCCTGACTTTACACATAGGATTGTCGTCTCCGGGATTTTGCCTCACGGGAGGCTGGAGGATAGCTTCTTCTCTTTTATTAATATCTCTCCCCTCTTGTAAAAGGAAATGAACTTATATTTCTCTCGAAAGGAAAGGTATAATGGAAGAACCTATACAGAGTCGACCTCAAGTCGAATGCTGATCTTACTAGTTGTGGCCCAAATTACTGAATCCGATCAGTAAAGCGGGGTCTCCCGCGACTGCCGAGGCAAGAACTGGTTTCTATAGTAGCCCCCAACGATTTTCTTTTCTTCCCGATTCTTCTATCGTCAAATTTTGGGCCCTCACAGCCCCCCATTACTACGCCCCTTGCAATGGCAGGGACAACTCCAGAAACTGTTAACAGCGGTTTATAAATATACTCCTCTCAGTGGCCCAAGAAGAATCAGAGTTTTAAGATTGAAGCGTACAAAGTTACAGCATGATCCTCTTGTAAGGGAGCTGTTTGAGGTCACGGTTAACAAACCACGGCCATTATATAAGGCCGTCTCTTACACTTGGTTAATTGACATCTCAGCATTCGATTTACTAGATATTAACTATACTTTGTAGGGGAGGACAAGTCCCGGATCGTCATATATTCATGGATGGAAAACGGCTGAATATCACAAAGAATTATGCCAATCTTTTGTACAATTTCAGGAATCCACGAAGGACAGATGCACCCAAAGATTATAAGCTGTGGATTGGTTCAATATATATCAATCAAGCGGACAATGATGAGAAAGCTTCTCAAGTACTAATGATGGCCGACATTTACAGAAGGAGTAGACAGGTTCTTATTTGATTAGGTTAAGCGACCGTTAAGAGTAATGCCTCTTTCCAGACAATCGGGAAATGGGTAGCCAGCTGGTGGAACCTATTTCGAAGCATAAAAAGTTTTGATACGCAGTGGTGATTCGATTATGGAAAATTTCAAGGGTAACTAAAATTGCTATCTTTGTCCCTTGATTGAATAAATATAGTCCTCGTCCGACCTCATTGCTGGTAGCGCGACCTAAGATGCTCCAAGACATTGTGTCTCGGCCGTGCATTTCGAGAATGTGGACAATTCAAGGTACGTGGTGCTGCTTTTGATATTCCACCTGGGGGATCACCTCCCAAAATCACCTCTCCTTTATGGTAATGGGATTATCACAGAGAATGGGGAACGCTGAATGGCTCGTTAGTACTTTCCGGACCAAAAGCTTAATAAAATTCTAAGGTAGGGGTCTTGGGTCCATAGTCCCTGAGTAGAGCTAAACTTGCCAAATTAACTAGCCACCCGAATTAGTGTCTTTCTGTCAAGGCTGATTGTGAGCATAATTGTTATGCATGCTTATGTTATCATTTCGGCGATTTTGCAATATGTTATCTGCATTTTACCCTTGAATGCAAGAGTCACGTCCAAAGGCCGAAGGGATCAGAGTCTCTGTGGGCATGAGAAAGCTTCTAATTCTACTCGGCTTCGGCGCTGGCCTCCAAAACCTCCGGATGTGGCCGTTTACTCCGCCTGCTCCGTAATTTAGAAATCCGTACTCCGAACGATTTCGTCAAATCTGACATATTGCAGTGATTTCTTCTTGAATGAATGGGGCCCAGAGACTTCCTGGCTCTCGTTGTTGTCCGGATCATCCCCTTCTGGATACATGAGACCGAGGCCGAGTATCATGAATAGGACGGTAGTAGAGCCAGTAGCTGCCCAATAGATCTTGAAGGGAAGTTTCACAATGACAGGTTGATCTGGATCGTCCCAATTGAACATTGTAGTCAGAAGTATCTGTGGGCATTTCAGCAATTACTCATAAATTGAATGCTGGGCAAATCATACCGCCATGAAAGTGCCAGGTAAGAATAATGCTGTCAGCACCGCAATGACTTTCATGCTAGAGCCATCCCGAGCTGTATTTCGAGCAATCCTGTGCTGGATCTTCCGGTCTTCTTCCTCCCTCACACTCCGTACCTATATAGTAGAGATTAGAGAGGGTTTTCCTCTCCAAAACCTGCATAATTTTCATAGCAGTATATAGAAGCTTACCTTTGAAATGATCAAGTTGACGTGCTCTTGCAAAATTTGGGCCTCTACTTGATTTTGCCCTGTGCTTTGTCTTATCACTTCGAGTCTTCCCTTCTCCAATAGATATTTCTGGCAGATATCCAAAAGGTTTACCTCTGCCATTATTCGTTTGGAATCTGGATCATTCTGTGCCTTGAGCCAGTTTTCGACAGCAGTCTGAAAAGGGTCGAACTTGTTGAGCAAGGAATCGATAACTCCATTAAGGCAATGGATTGTAGACCGGATGTTCCAGAGTGTTCCACTTTCCTTGATTAAGAGTTCTTCAGTCATGTCTCCTGCGTTCGAGCGCAATTTCTCCTTTATATTGAGGAGTTCCCTAGACATAATTATATCCTGTTTGTGTAAAACTTCAGCTAAAAGCTGCTCCGGGGTCATTATTGCGGTTGCCCTCGGGTGGTCAGATGGAACACGGTGGTATAGCCGAGTGAGCAAAAAATTGAGAATCTCGTCCATTTCGTACGTCCCAAAGCCCCACACAAATGCAAATATATGCTCGGACTTAACGACCCCAGTCGAAGGACCAGCTGAGGCGACACTATCCCCATCTTTTCTGATGTGATAAGCCATTGTGACGCTGACTATCCAGTTATTGATAAAAGAAGTCCTCATAGTGTAGACTATCTGAGATAAGTCAAAGATATTCTAACAGCTCGACTAGAAAATGACTGACATTGGAGGAAACATTTTGATTTCAATTTCTCATTCTCACTGGTCTCAAACGTAACATCAAGGTGTTGTTTGAAGACGTCGAGGTTATCAAAGCTCCAGGAGTTCAGCCAAAGTCTTTTGCGTATGCAGCGGCTGTGGGGGCAAATCTTTTCGATGGTGGCCTCCAATAGAGGAGATATATAGGTGCTCGATACTGAAGGAGAATCAGAGCCAGAAGAATGCCTCTCTGGAATATTTCTGAACAAAAATATTAGCACAAGGGCTGGTAAATAAGAATATGGACAACGAACATTAAATCAACCTTGTATTCTCATGAAAATTGACAGAGACTTCTCCGGCCGGCGGACGCGCTCCTCAGGCGAATGGTCCATAAGTGTCAAAGGAAACAGAACCGTCCCTAGTAACATAATAAACTCCACAAAGATCTTGCTCGGCCATAATGTTTGTGATGGTTACCCAAGTGTACTTATTTTTCTGACGATGAAAGCGACGATGTTTACTTTGGCAAAACGGGCAGTATATTTACAGCGTAACAGCTCACGGCATGACCCTACACTCCCATTTGCAACCCACACACCTTCAGTGCTAAACATGGCGTAAATATTTGGAACCCTGCCAGCTGAACGGGCCGAAGAAGAGTGGCGTCTGTAATGTCAGCAAAAGCTTTGCCAGCTGGACGAGTGGAGAAAATGTGGCGTCTGCAATGCTAGCAAACACGTAGTTGCATAAAGAGTTCATTAGCTTACAAGCGCAGCCTCGTCGAGAAAGGCATTCACAACCAAGAAAACTCTCCAATAATTGACTTGAAGAAGCAATACTCTCTGCAAATCAATGGATGATTCACATCTTTCCGTCATAATGAAAGGGGCGGGAAGTGATATGATATGCTTCCCTAGAGTGATTTACGTGCAAGGTATTAAGTGTCTTATCTATTTTGCTTGGTTGGTAGGTAGCTTTCGCGATCAAACGCCAGTACACACTCAGATCTTAGATTAACCGATTACTTGTTGATATCTATTTGACCTAAAGGCACATCTTCCCTCTGATAAATTTTCCGCCCTCCAACCCAGGTCTCAAGAATCTCCACCTCCTTATTCAAGTACCCAGCCTCTACCAACCTCGGATCCTTTCCAAGAACTACGAAATCTCCCTTCTTTTCCACCTCCAACGGTCCAAATTGAATATTTAATTTAATTTTATATTTTTATAAATAATATAATAATAATTTTTATAAAAATAATAATTAATATTATTAAATATTTTAAACAATTAAATTAAAAAATATATTAATAAATTATTTTAATTTTATAATAATAATTTAATAAAATAATAAAAGATTTATTTTAATTTTTTTTAATAAATTTAAATATTAAATTAAATTATATAATAATATAAAAAGAAAAGAATAAACTAAATATAATTATTATATTTATAATTTATAAAAGAAAAAGAATTATTATTATTAAATTATATTTAAATATATAATAAATAATATTATAAACTTTTAATTTCTTTTTAAAACTTTTAAAATTTTATTATATTATTAATAAAATTAAAAAAAATTTAATAATTATATATTTTATTAAATATAAAATTAATAAGAATTTATAATTATTTATATAAAACTTTAAAGTATTATTAATAATTTATAAAAGAATAATATTAAATATAAAAACGAGTTTAAAAGTTTATAAAAAAAAAGTAATTAAAGAATTTATTTATTAAATTAATAAATTAAATAATTATAAAATATTTTAAAAATTTATATTTTTAAATTTATTAAATATTTATTTCTTATATTTTATTTTTTTTATTTTTATTTTTTAATTATAATTATTTTATTATTATAATTTCTTTTTATTTTCTTTAATATTTTATTAATATATTTGAATTAAATAATTATATAAATTTTAATAAATCTTATAAAATAATAAAATATATATAAAATATATTTATAAAATTTATTATTAAAAAAAGAATTTCAAATATTAATTATATTTTATATTTATTATAAAAGTTTTTAAAATATTTATTAAAGTAAATATTTATAAATTAATATAAAAAGAATATTATTAAATAATTTATTATATTTATATTATTATAAAACTTTTATAAATTTAATTAAAATATTTATATAATATATTTATATAATTTATTATTATAAAAAGAAAATTAATAAAAGCTTTTAATTATTAAAAATTTATTAAATTATAAATTTTAATAAAAGTAAATATATTCTTTTAATAAAATAAAAAAATAAAAATTATTTTTAAATATTATATTATTATATAATAAATTTATAATTATAATATATTAAAAAATATAAAATTAAAAAGAGTATATAATTATTTATATAAAAGTTTAAAGAATTTTTAATATTAAATATATAAAATTATATTATAAATAAAATCTTTTAATAATTTAAATATATTAAAAATAAAAAAATAAAAAAAGAATTATAAATATTTTATAATTAATAAATTAATGATTTTAAAAATAATTTTATTTATAATATAATATTAATTTTATTATTTAATTCTTAATTTTATTTTATTTTAATATTTTAAAAAGATATTTAAATTAATTAATATTAAAAAAAAATTATTTTAAATATTTATAATATAAGATTTTAATTTAATTTTAAATTATTTTTTATAATTAATTATATAATCTTAAAATTAATTAATATTATAATTTCTTTTTTATTTTTAAAATTTAATTTTATAAAAATATTATATTATAAATATTTTATATCTTTAAATAAAATATAAAATTTTAATAAAATTAAATATATATATTATTTTATAAAAGATTTAAAAGATATTATATTTATATAATTTTATAAAGAATTTAAAATCTTATTCTTTTATTTAATAAGATATTATTAAATATTAATAATTATTAATAAGCGAGGGGATTACTCATAAATTAATAATCAAAGTACGCGCATTTTATTAAGCGAGAATCCCTTATTAATACTTAATAATATCTTATTAAATAAAGGAATAATTATTTTAAAAAAAAATTAAATTTTTAAATTTTTAAATTAATTTCTTTAAAACTTATATTTTATTATTATTTATAAAACTAATAATAGTAATATTATTATTATTCTTATTATTATTTATAATATTTTTTTAATAATTTAATTATAATCTTATTTATATTTTTATTATTTATATAATAATTTTTTTTTATAAAATTTTAAATTTATTAATTAATTAAAAGAATAAATCTTATATATTAAACATAAAGATTCTAATCGAGATTATAATTTAAATTAAATTTAAAATCTAGTTTATTTTTTAAAAAAGAATAATATTATTATTATATATTTATTTAATTTAATTAATAATAATATTATTTTTCATTAAGATTAATTTTTAAATTTCAATTAGTTTAATCACGTGAGCGCAAGTATATAATATTGTATTTAATCTTTAAATTCCTTAAATTTAAAACTCTTTTTTTAAATTTAATATTATTAAATAAAGACTTTTTTATTATATTTTTTAAGTTTAAAATATTATATTTATAATATAATTTATTTTAAATCTTTTAAAATAAAATTTATAAATATATTAATATTAAATAAAAATTATAAATTAATATTTTAAATAATACTTTTATTTATATATTTATTATTATAATTAAATAAAAATTATTTTAATATTAAAAATAAAATAAAATAATTAAAAATTATTTTAATAAAATATATTTATAAATTATAAAAAGTTATTAAAGAATAAAAAATAAAATTTTAAAAATAATATATTTAATAAATTAATAAATATTATTATTTAATTAATTTTAAAGTTTAAATTATAATTATATATTAAAAAAAGTAATAAAATAAAATTATTTAATTTTTATATTAAAAAATATAATATATAATATTTTAAATTATTAAATATAATAAAGGAATAATATTTTATATAAATTTTATAAAAGTATTATAAAAAGAAATTAAATTAATAAAAGATTTAAAGTTTTTTTATTAAATATATTAATAATTTAAAATTATAAATATAAATCTTATTAATATTATAATAAAATTATAAAAATTTAATAAATATAAATATAAATATATTAATTATTATTTTATATTATTAATAAATTAATTTATAATTATTTAATAATTATAAAAATTAAATAAAAATTAATAAAATAAATATATAATTTAATTATTAAAATTATTATTAAAATTATAATTATTATAAAAAATATTAAATATAATTTATAAAAAAAAATAAAAAAAATAAACTTATATAAGAATTTTTAAATTTATTAATTAGAAATTATTTATAAATAATTTTTTATTAAAACTTATATTAAAACTTTTAATTTTAATATAATTTTTATTATTTTATTAATTTTTAAAAAAGATTAATATAAATGAAATAAAAGAGATTTATATAAAAAGAATAAAAGTAAATAAAAGTGATTAATAAAAAAACAATAAAAGTGGTTTATAAAAGAGAAATCTTTACTTTAAGTAATATACTAGATTATATTATTAATTTTAAGGAACAGATCTAGACTATTAAATTATAGAGACAATATTAAGTTCCTTCATTCGCTTTTCGGCCCAGGTTCCAAGCCCACCAAAAAATTCTTCTGAATTACCACCGTGCCAGTCCCGCAAAGCGAACCACAGGTACCGTACGTCCTTTCCAGCCGCAATAGCAATTTCATAATCAGGCGCTTCTGCATATAACTTCTGCAGGAAATTTCACCTGTTATTTAAAATTTCTAATCTCGCGTTTCAAATGATTGCTAGGGAGGGCAACATACCGTAATGTAGTGGTGTGCCCATGCTGCGTAAGTTTCAAGGTTATTCGGAGTCGGGTTTTTGGGTAATCGAGTAAAAGATGGCCTACCGTCCTCATCCGTTATCAAGTCAACCGGACCAGCTGCCACCAAAGGATCTGATAGAAGTGCCGGGAAAATGCATCCAGTTTCCCAATCATATAGAGAAGTTATGAGAGGTTCGCCATTCGTATCTTTTGTGATTGATGTGTTGTGAATGCCAAAATCGCCATGGTCGAGAACGAGGCGATACAGAGATACATTAGAACTTTCTAATGGCATTATATGTGGAATTGCGCGTAAGAGAGACTGTTTAGCCGCGAAAGCAATAGGCCCAACTGTCTCTTGATCATCTTCCCAACCTATCATATCGCCTTCATTTCGAATGGTCGCTTTGATCTTAGATTCCAGCACGTGCATCCAGAATTTACGCGTAGGAGCAACAGGCATAGAGAGCGATTCTGGCTTGAAGTCGAACGTGCGGTCGTGGAGATAATGAGCAGCAAAGTCGACGGGGGGGTTGTAACGAAACAAGGCAGCACGCATACATGCTAGCTGATCAAGGAGAAGTAGCTAATGCTAATCAGCACGGGCATAAAACTGGGATGCATTTCTGTTGACTGATCTCGTACCTTGCTCTTTGTACTGAGATTCTCCTATACATTGTTCTCTCCTTCAGCTTTTTCGAAGACAAACAGTCGGCGACCACTAAGATCCTTCGGTATCTCAAGCCTTGAGCCGGGATTTTGTACTGGCACACGATAATAAAGCAAGCGAGAAGTTCGAATGTCAGGTTCAGAACGCAACAGGTTGTAGACGGCCGCTTCAAATTGAGCCTCTGAAACTTGCTTTTCAATCGAGAATCCGTCGAAATCAGGCATATTAACATCCCCACGAGCCAAGCGGGCCACCACGTCCGGTTTCTTTGAAGCTTTGAGGTGGAAGCCCTAATTGTAGATTAGGCTTTGTTCGAAGGAGACGGGACACGTGATGTGCAATTGATATAACCCTTGAGCTAGTGAGGTAAGCACGTGTGGGATGCATATACGATAATGAGCTTTAATTAACGTTTAGCTATACTCATGCCAGCAATCCCATTAACCTCTGAATTTCCTCATCTCGTTGTTTCCTTGCCCGTTCTTCTTCCAAAACAAATCCTTGTATCTCCTCCTTTACATCCGTAATGATAATAAGCAATGCCTCTCTCACCCTCACAGCATTCCTCTGCGCAAGCAACACCCTTGGGTATATCACTTCTATCTCTTTCTGGACTCGTTCGCTCTCGCTCTTCGCCTCTGCGAGGTTCCGGATCCGATCCTCGATATCAGAGAGCCATTTTTCGCGATAATAATCGAACTGTGCCCAGGGTAGGCCGTTGGAAAACAAGTCTCGCTGACTCTGTGTTTCTGCAGAAAGGCTTTGGAGCTTCGTGGTGTTCTTGCTAGAGAGATCTTCAAACATCTTAACAAGCGCGTCGAGAAATACACATATCTGATGGCTGCTGTCATATGTTGACTTGCTTCTTCCAAGTTTGCTAGTAAGACCTGTCGAGGTATGAATAAAGTGCTCTGTGTACTGCTTCCGAATGGATTCAAAGGGAAGGGGAGGGGGACCTGGTAAAGAAATCATTAGGATACTGAACTTAGAAATACCAGTGATCACTTACTCGTATCAAATGTAATAGTTCCGGGTGCAAGAGCTCTTTCCCGAGACGTAAGGAAGTCTGAAATATGGATTGGACCAGTCGCAGTGGTAACATAGTTCCACAAGTGTTGTTCGACAGAGACGGAAGTGTTGACACCGGTAGAGCGCATCATTTCAAGGTCCCACCACTTCTCAAAGACAGGGTCAATATTTGACCTGGCGAGTGTTTGGAGGGCGGAGACGGATGTAATGCGGATGAAGCCGGGATTGATGGATTTTGTGGTGACGGAGGCGCCGTCTGTTGTGTCGGAGTCAAGGTTTCCGTTGGGAAGGGTGATAGATACATCGGGGTCTCGTGAGGAGACGGTGTGTTGCAAGGAAGGACAGGGGAGGAGAAGGCCGGGGACGATATCGCTTGATGTTTGTTCCTTTGCAACTCTAGCGAAGGTACTAGCTGAGAACGTCGCAAGGGGGATTGGCCATTCCATATTAGTAAAGAAAGGCTCAAAGAGCTGGTGGAAGGTATTCGAAGAGGGAGATGGGCTGTCCCGAAAAAGACCTCCTACCAAAGAATTGGTACCAAGTTCATATGTGCCTTGATTGGCTTTGATGGAGGAAAGATGTGCACCTTGACTAGCTTTGAGGGAGAAAATGCGGGACCGGATACGGTTTCTCTCTTGTTGGGGGTCAATGTTCCATATACTATCACCGGAGTCGTCGAGAGAAGAAATAAAACGCTTAGGGTCAATCAGAAATTGCTCCAAGTTAAGCAATGCAAACACCCCACAATCATAATTGTTCTGCTTCTCCGGTGCAGGAACCCTGCGAGAGTGTTTCCACAAGATATCTGTAGTTCCGACTTGAATTCCCTGTTTCGATCTGACCTCCGCAGCGATATATTGCGATAGAGCGGAGAAGATATAGCGATTCATGCGACCGCGTGCATCCCGGTTGTCCATAGTGATAATCAAAGGCTTCACATCCTCGCTCTTTTCGGAGAGCTCGTCTTTAGCAGAGACTGGTCGTATGGACGACAAATTGCAGATGACTGCTACGGACCAATGGTTTGGAGCTTGATGAATTGGGATGACCAAATAATCGAAATCCAGGATATCAATCTTCCGGGTCCAACGCTGAACTTTTTCATACTTGAACGAGATACCTGCGGCTCCCGTCAGGGAAGCGAAGAAGTGACTGTTAAAGGCATGAATTCGATGCTTTGCCGTGCGGATCAGACAGTTCACACAGAAATTGATAACCTCATCATTGAGCCACGTCCCATCATCCAAAGTGGTAATGTCCTTTTTCCGTAGAACCATCCTGTCAATTTTGAGCTCCTCGTTCTCTCCCCATTCTCCTATATCCGGTTGGTCATTTCCGAGCCCCGGTTGCGCCCAGTGAAGAAGGGTTTCATCTGGACCTGCCCACTGTTCCCAATCAGGCCGGCATTCGTGTTCAATTCCTAATCGTGCTGAGCCATTCGAGGAATCTGATACGATCTGTTGAGAATCTTTACGACGTTTGATGGATACAGATGCGGGCAGGGGGCGGAGGCTATCTTCAGGGTCTAGATCGATTTCCTCGAATAATCTCTTTCCTTGTGTTTTGGTGTAGCTTTGTGGGGTTGTGGGAGGAGCGGGCGAGTCGTGGAAAGAGGACAAGAAATCCCCTCCCAAGTCGTATTCGTCTTGGACAAGAGGAGCTCGGCGCCCTCCTTCTGGGGTGGGTGGCGAAGAAGACCTCGACACTATGGATTTTAGCAAAGCGGCACGTAAAGGAGAGATTTATGGATCTTACCTCTTCCATCCTTCTGCAGCACTGCGGGAAGAAGCTCTTTGCTGTTACTCTCGTAGGCGTGTTCAAAATCGCTCTCGCTACCACTATCACCACCGCCACCGTCGTCGTCGTAGTCGTCCCAGTCGAGAGACCTTTCGTCCGCATCTTTGTTGTTGCTCTCGTAGGGCTGAGCGTTTTGCTCGCCGGAATCCAAGCCAGGGCCAGTCATCGGTTGCTCGTGTTCTCCAGGAACACCCTCAATTTCAGGTGCAGGTGCACTTGGGGGAGGATATATAGTGCTCCCTCGACTGCCCGCCGTAGCTGTAGGAGGAAGAAGAGCATCTGCCATTCGAAGAACATCATCCAAAGCAAATTCGTGCATTTTTTTCGACACGCCGCGCGTGCGATCGTACCGTCGATGCTGGTCCCGGATGCGCCTCAATTCCAGCAGAATGGCATGAATATCCGTCTGGGGCCGTTTCTTCACAACCCGAACCAAGCACCGTAACGCCCTCCTGGACTGGACAAGGGATCTCCCCAAGGCAAAATATAGAATCCAGAACCCGTCCAACTGCAGTCTCCGCACGAGTGTATCAACCAACTTCCTGATATCGGGCTTCAGGTGCTCGTAATGGTCTTGGTATTGGAGCTGGCACATAACCCGAGCGACGCCCTTGCAGACTCGTTGTTCCTGTAGAACCCACTCTTGGAATAAGCTCGCATGATTGTCGTTTTCGTAGGCGCACTGCAGAGCAACCCACTCCTGAAGAGCTTTCTCTTGTTTCGTGGCCATGTTCCGGAAAGCGCGCTCGAAGCGCACAATGGCGCTCTCTAACGACATGGCGACTTGACATTCTTAGATGTGGTCGGCCGTAGGAGAGGGCACGGAGACAGGTCAGAGAGAATTGAGGGCGTCGAGGTAGGGGGAGGTATTTTCGCGATATCGCTTTGGAGATCGTGTAGTGGAGAGTAGCTGTGCTTGGTGCTGGGTGCTGGGTGCTTTGAGTAAAGTCATGAATTGGTTGTTTTGTTGTCGAGGTTGAGGCTCTGGATCGTAGTGGTGGTGGTGGTGTTGGTGGCGCTTCGTGCTTCGTGCTTCCCTGAACAGGCTCGAGTCAGATAGGGAAAACGAATTGTATGGGAGAGGAATACGCACGGGACAATTAAATAGCAGAGCAGCAGAGGCCGGTGCAATTGCCTAGAACAAAGGACTGCGAAGGCGCGTGGGCTACTCGCTCGTCCGCATCAACGTGGTTGGAGGGGGAAATGAGGAATGAGGAACGAGGAATGAACCCCTCGACTTTGGGGAAGACTCGCGTTGCGCCCTCCGGGGCCGGAGCAGCCGAAGCGCGCTAGCACGTGCCTACGTAAACTTGTGCCATTTTTTCACATTAAAAATGGCACATTTTTGGCCTGAGGCAATAAGACTGATCGTGCCTCCCGTGTTTGCATGGCTCTGCCGGAACACCAAAATTTATAATTTTTTCAAAGTGCTTAGAAAATTTCAAAATCTTCTAGAATAACTAAAACGGGGCCATAGACTACGAATTTCGACTTGCTTTCTTTGTTTTGTGGTGTAGTTGTGGTGTAATAGAGTTTTGGGCGTTTGGCCGGTGACCCTTTCTACCACGTGATCATGCGCAAAAGTCAACAATCAGATAGCCTCGCAGCAAGCACGGCGCGTCTCCCACTACGCGTCAAATAAATCAATCAATCTCTCCACTGCATTTCAGTCTCGACATCATCCTGTACGCACTCCCACTACACGTCAACCAATCTATCGACTACGTCTCAGTCTCCACATCACCCTCCACATCAATTAATCTCTCAACTACATCTCGGTCTCGACATCATCTTTCACGCACAAATAAATCGAATCCAAGGTCCACCACAACCTCCCAGAATCAAGTCTCCAATCCACACCACGAGCCCTCTTTCACTTCCTCTTCCTCCACGAAGGAGTCTCGTCCACATCGTGAGCGATCCAAATCCAAGCAAGGAAGCAGTTCAGCATCCACGACATCCCGACATTCGGACTACTGTAGTTGCGACTCACCTTGGAATGCCCTAGATCGCATCTCCACAGCGAATCTCTTCGACTTGTGCCATCTTCTACATCTCCTGATTCCCCGCGTGTTCATCTGCGTCACAACATGGCAAAACTTAGCACAAAACCTAGTAATGTCAATACCGCCTCCGAGCCTATAGGCCGCTCGAAGAAAGTCAAGAAGACGTACAGCAAGCGTAGAAAGTTGCATGGACCGGGAAAGATAAACAAGGAGATAGTCGAGAAGGAGGACCAGGAAGAGGATATGGGAGACGAGGATAAAGAGAACGAGGATGATGATATGATGGGCGAGGACGATAATATGGAGGGCTCAGGTGCCGATAACAACGAGGGGGAGGTCGAAAAGTCCTCGGGCATTCTGGGCGGCGGCGATCAACGAGACAACGATAATGACAGAAATCGTTCCTCACCAGAGCTTGGCCAGCACGGAGATGAAGAACAGGCCATGGAGGAGACGGATACCGTTGCTGGCGCTGACAAGAGCGAAGACGAGGTCGAGGAGGAACAAGGCGAAGCTCTATTTATTGACCGGGAGACCTTATCCACGAGCGCCGCTACTACTGCAGGAGCCGCCAACATATCCTCCGACCTACAACCTTCTCCCTCACTCCCCCAATTGAAACGCAAACGTGGTCGTCCGTCCGGAAGTAGTAAGAAATCAACGCACTTCTCTAAGATCTGTCCCCCTCCTCCTCCCTCTTCCCCATGCGCCCCTAATTCATGATTCAAAATCAGAACTAGAAGGCCAACGAACTCAGAAGGCAAAGAGAACCTCGATCTCAGATCCCGGTGCCACACAGCAGTATTACGTTCAAACTATCCTGGCTGTCAGAATGATGCGGGTATGTCCTACCCTTCCTTTCCCTCCCCTTTCCTTCGACACCCCCCCTTCCTCGCTTGCCTCCCTCCCCTTTTCCCTCCCCTCTTCCCCCCTCTTCTTTTCTTGATTTCGTTCATAACTAATTTGGCTTGGTTAGTTCAATGGAGGAGGTCCCGAGAAAGGTCTTCTTGTTCACTGGAAAGACTTTGATGAAGTCAAAGATCTATCCTGGGAGCCTGAACGTATTCTACGAGAGGATGCTCTTGAGATAGTCGAAGAATTCTATCATGATTGGACGGGTGAGGAGGAGTAAGGTGATTCTGTTTGCAAGGGAGATGCGAGAGAAATGCTTCATGTTTGCTTACCTTACTAGGGGCTGCCAGAATTCGTGGCGCAAAGCTGCGTTTCAATGTACTATGACTTATGGAACATTCGTGAAGCGACGAGCCATTACTTTTCAGATTGTTCCTCAAATCGGGGAACATTTAGAAAAGGTAATTAGGCTCTGAATGTCCCTCGAGCTATAGTACATTGAAAGCCAGTATTGCGTCACAAATTCTGACAACCATTGGTGTCTATTTGCTTGCGAGAGAACTAGCGCAGGTGCGAGTACTGGGCGCAGTGCTTATGGGCATTATGCTTGTTATGCCTGGGGGCGTTATGCTTTAGGTGCGTTATGCTTACTCAGCGTTGCGGTTACTTCTCGAGTTCTTGGTCCTGGCGTTCTTGTTCCTGGACTTTCGGGTACTAGGCGTTGCGCTTACTGGGTGTTGGGGTTCCTGCGGTTACTGCGAGTGCTGGGAGGGCGTTGCGCGTACTGGGAGTTCCAGGAGTCCTAGGTAGCCTCGGCAGTCGTTAGCCGCTGCGCGGCCCCTCCTGCCTCGCCTTCCGTGCGGGTTACGAGGGTTGTGGTTTGTGGGTGATGTCTAGCTTATTCAAGGGTGTTTTGGAAAGGTCTATGCTATGAGTGAGGATATAAAAGCATGTGCCATTACTAGTCGTCCACTTAAGCGAAAACCACTACACAGAAACATTATACTACAAGCCTTGTGTACATTTAATTAAACTATAAAGTTTAAAAGAAATATAAGAATGTATTTCCCATGTTTTCTTTGTAAATTTAATAGGGGAAAAGAAGTAATTAAGGCTTGTAATGGGGTCAGGTGTTCAACGAGCACTGGCACATGCTCTTACATTTTAAGCTTGCGAGTAGAGGAAGACATAACCGCGCACTCTAGTATTACATTCTCGCGAGAGGGGCTGAAACATAGCCTGAAAAAAAATCCTTACATTGTTATAAAAATCAAAAAACCGGCCTCTTTAGCAATCGCGGTTGGGGGGCCCTAGTTGCTTAAACGAAAACCGTTCTGCTTGTAAGCTAGGTGATATATGAAAATGAGTGGACGTAAATTGAGTTCCAAAGTTGCTATTCTGACATTACTTACTTACTGTAACGCTTTGGGATAGCTTTTCGGACCTGCACAGTGTTTTTCACTGCATCTCTGTTATTTTTTCAATATACAAGAGAACCACCACTTCCTCAGGAGTCTTTGCGAGATCAACAGCCTCATTCACATCTCAGAGAATAAGTAACACCTGATTCAAATTTTTTTCTAACGCCTGCAGCCGCATGGCTATTTTTCTACGTCATCACGGTTATGATATTTAACAGCTCTTCTCGATCGTTCTTCTACGTATTTCATGACTATCTCCCTTACTAGCGTCTCTGGAGCCTCTACCGTAGCTGGATGTAGAGCGTGGAGAAGGGGGTGTTCTATAAGCTGTAAAAAGTATCAGGTATACGCGCATGTAAGCTATATATTTTCAACGGAGAGGCTGACATTCCGTAGCTACAAGGGGTAGAAGAAAACCGACCTCGAAGACGGGCGAGGTAATGCACTGGTAAGCTCGAGCCCCAAGCCCGCGATCATGGTACCATGGTCATTTTCAAATATAGCGAGAAGAGATACAATACTTACATTGAGTGGAATTCGGCTGGAAAGCTGGAGCTTGGGCGGGATCTGGAGGTGGAGATAGCGCTAGTGTTCATCTCGGTCTGCGAGGGGAGAAGCTGGGTATACAGCTTTGTAGTAGAAGAACAAGAGGGGTGGGGGTGAATATTTGGCGCGCGAGCAAGATTTCTACTTAAGCACTTCGAGTTGTTGGTTTACTAAACACGCAAGAGGATGAAAATCCCGAGATCGAGAAGTAGGAAGATGGAGATTGGACGTGTTGATTAAGTATAAACTTTATAGGTATCCGGTTCTGTACTCGGTAGAAGACGGCTCCCCAATACAGCAAAGCAATCCTTCTCTGGTCTTTGGAGTTACACAAGCATCGTGGATTGGGGCAATGAACGGGAAGGGGATGGCGATCGCTTAACTAGCTCAACGAATGTGATAACTGCTCTTTGAATATTCAGATGTAACGCACCCCTCCTTGAACATTTAATAGCTTTTTATCTAAAAATCATCTAGACCTAATACTAATCTTCTTGATAACTACTTGGACTCTCTCTATCTCTTCAAGTTCGTCTCGAATCATAGCAGCTGTCTTTTCCGCAATATTAACTTGCATTGTTTGGGTGTCGGTCTCTGTACATGTATGTAAAATATCGTGAAGCTCTATTGATTCTAGGTGTTAGATAAATACTTACTATTCGTGTGATTCGACTGCAGTAAAACACATCAAAGAAAACAGGATCCGAGACGAGACGTACCTCGAGTAACCCGTACAAGATGTTCTATATGCTCCCTCTGCAGATCTTGTTGAGCATTCGAGCCAGGCTGCGCAATAAGTCAGTCAGTCAGTCATCAGCTGAGGATATATTCGAGCTGACTGGCTTACGTGATTACTAAGCAAAGTCTTCAACTGACTGACTGACTAACGTCGACTGATAAGCGGCTGATCAGTTGTGAGGATATATTAAAAAAATCGAGAATTTTAATCTGAATCATCTGAACCCCAGTCGATCACCGCCGCATTAAAGGCTTGTGATATCTGAATTGCCCCCCTCCTCTGCCAGTTATTTAAGCATTCCTGATACCATAGCAGTCGTCCTGTTAGCCTGGAGCTTTTAGGGGTAGTCTGTTTTACACATGATGAAAATACTCGCTCGCATTTAGCACTCATGGCCGGAACAGCTAGGAAATCGAACGCCATAGACGCTAATTGAGGCCATTCGGGTTCCTTCGATCGCCAGTACTACATGATAGGCATTTTGCTTACTGGTTCCTCCAGGTATTGGGCATACTGATCCTTCCGGGATGACGCCCTAATCGGTGCCGCCAGTTGAGGGGTGATATGATTGAGACGTGGTGGCAATAGAGGTTGATCGCGTAAATCGTGAAGATAGTTCAGGGGAAGTTAAATCGATATTGGAAGGCGCCATATTAATAGTATTAATGATTTAAGGTACAGGATACAGAGTTTTCATGATAATTATAGTCGGGATTCCTTGAAATATAAGGCTATTCAGGCTCAAGTTGCATAATTAAGTACATATAAGTGTATAAACCATCTATAATAACGGGCAAAAGACCTTCCGAAGGCACTTCGAAATCACAAAATTGCAGGACCTCAACTTATAAGCAACTGATCAGTTAAGCATATTACGAGCTGACCGACTTGCTTAATTTTATAACCTCAGCTGACTAACTGATAACTGATATACTAAAAATTTCATAAGCGCTAACTGAAAGCCGCTGACTTGTTGCGCAGCCTGATTCGAGCACTGTCCACCCATAGAGGAGGCGAAAATGCTCGAGTGTGGATTGTTGTAATAGCCTTGCAACTCCATGATTGCTTCTAACACCTTCGTTCCCTTCCCCCAGACCTCATCCCACCACGTCCGCGCCTAGCGTGCAATGTTTTTCGCATTCGCCATCAAATTACTACTCAGTTCGAGCAGCCGCTGCTGTTTTTCTTGCAGATCCGTATTCTGTGCCGCATCAGAATACTTCTGGCGAAGATCTAGTAGGGTGGCTGCTTGAATTCTGTTCTTTTCTTGGAGGCCTGCATTTGCACTTTGCAGCTGCTCTACTTGATTCATTAGTTCCCGAACACCGTGTTCAATATCGCGGTCACTTGATTTGTTTGGCAATCGTCAGCTTTAAGACGTCTCCAAGGACGGTTTGGGCGGTATTGTACTCGGCAGTCATGCTTGCGAGGGTATTTGCGATACCGTCCTTACTGCTGGCATCCTGTTGAGCTTGCCTACGCGCACGAATTAAATCTTGTTCATGGTGGTGCACAAGAGCGTTGAGACGGCGAATCTCACAGGCTTGGTTCTCGTTTTTCATCTTGAGCTGCTCGACAGTGGCGACTTAACTTGGGCGGCCTGAAAATTTTCAGACTGGCGCATGCAGGCAACGAGGCTCGGTTCCCGCGTCGCAATTCTGCTGATCTCGTTGTAGTTGATTTTGTCTTCTTCTAAAGAAGCTGGTTTTGGAATCTGGTCCCTACTCTGATTCCATACATCTTTGCCTCGGGATAGATCTTCTTCCTCCTCGGACTCGTCAGACTCTCCCCAGTCGAAGTCGTCGAAGTCGTGGAAGCTACCTGGGGTCTGGGTCTTCCTCGGTGTGCGTCTGGTTTCCTCTCCCCGGGGGAATACGTGGTCATGAATCAGGGCAGACTGCAAGCCTTCATCACCCTGCTGTTGCTGTTCCCGATCTCCTGATTGCACAAAAGAGCCCTCTTCCATCTCCTGCGGCACCCAGAAGCTCTTGTCAAGACTCTTCAACTTCTTCAAACACTTCTCCACTGTCCCTTCCTGCAGGCTGAGCGTCGCATTGTCGTTTGTCTTCCGCTGGGCCACGACTTGAGTCGCGAGAATTGCCTTCCATTGCTCTTCTGGATACTTGTTCAAGCGGATCACGTCCAGTATAAGTTGCATCCCCGTGGCATTAAGAGGAGGGGAGAGGTGTACGCGTGCATGGACTGGGGACGCCAGTTGCTGTGATGCGACCCAGGCTGTGAGGACGGCTATAGGGGAGAAAGATTCGGCAGTGGAGGAGGAGGGGAGAAGACCATCGTGCAGGGGATGATACAGCGCGTTGTGAGGGTCGAGCTGTTCCGATTTACCCACCAAGTGATTTATTGGTCAACACCACACCTAGATCCCGGATAAAAGAGTGTTGGACTCGCTAAGCGCGGCTCCCGCGTCTAGGCGCGCTTGGACGTCCCAATCCAGCAAGAATGCGAAAGAGGGCTAGCGTGGTGCTCCACTTGGCATCAACTCTATAGGGGGGGAATGCACAATACCAATACCAATACCAATACCAATACCAATACCAATACCAGTAGCAATACCAGTACCAATACCAGTACCAATACCAATACTATTATAAATCAATGCCAATGGAAGAGATGGGAATTCTATCAAACCGTAGATCCCCGCACTTCCTCCCCCACGCTATAAATCGCCGATTTTGAGGGATTTTTGCTAAAGTTAAGCTTTTCTTTTAGCCCACACGTCGCCCCTAACTACGCGCACCAAAATTGGTGGAGGTGCACGTCCCTTTACTCGCTTTTTTACCCCCACCTGACCCCCACCCCACACCTCGCCTAAAAATATATCCTCATTTTTCGCGCACGCCCACTCCCCACAACAACTCTCACTATTCCCACCACTACCACCACTTTTATTTCTCTCGCTCTTTAATTGAATTTTGCGAGAGAGCTTATCGGCGCTTTACGCTAACAGGTAAACGAGTGTATTATTTAATTAATTATTTTTCAGGGTCACCCGCAAAAACGCCCTGGCAAAAACGTCCTGGCAAAACGCCCTGCCATATAATTATGTCCAAGGAACCCTGTTGGAAACGCAACGCCCAGGGCACTGTACTGTGCTTGTTTGACCAAAATCAGTGCTTTTTGGTCAATAAATCGCATTTGGTCAATAACGACCTAGTTTCACAAAAGGTGTGATAAATTTAGGTTTCAAGTATCGATTTTCTTTTATTTTTATTAAAGGGTAACGGTCGCAAAAAAGGGGGTAATTAAATTGGCTGTTCAGGGCTTACACCGCCCCGTTAGCGACTCAGTTAGCGACTCCATTCTCGTCATATTAACGTTCTAGCAACATTTCAGTGTTTTTTTAGTATTGTTCTAGTAGTTTTGGCTGCGCAAGACTTTCCGTTAGGAGAATATCCTCATTTAAAAAACTAAAGAAGTATTCCCGATAGCTGAATATTTCAATATCCTCTCTACCAACTTGTACTAGATAGAATTATTCCTTTTGGCCTTGAAAACAGCTCCAGTTTCTCTAGGGAATTTCTCATTAAGATAATAAGAACACCTCAATTCCTCATTAATTCTTTATAGCTCCATCTCATTGTCACTTTATCTTACTTACGCTTTAATTATTCTTGAAATCCTTTACCCTCCACCTTACAGTTCCTTAACCTTCACTTTCGGCACCATGTCTAATCGTCCATGGAATTATATATTGTTTTTTCGCGAATCAAAAAAATGGTAATTGGAATGGAGCAATTAAAAATTGCACCTTTGGTGGGCATCTTGCTGTATTGACCAAATCTGATTTATTGGCCAAAACGGCACTTGGCGAGTGAATCGGAGCATAGCGTCGGTGTGTTGCGAGGAGGAGCTGTAATTCTGGTCAGCAAGAGCTAGATATCTCGGAGGTGCAATCGCATTTATGGAAAGGAAGGAAATGCAAACCTTTAAGCAAAGGTTGAGGTAACTTACATCGTCGAAGCGTTCGTTGACTTTAGTAGCGCGCATGTCTTGCACTCCTTACGGACGATGTCCTAGTCTGACGTAGACGTCATAGGATGTTAGACGTAGCAAGGGCCTTGCACTTGCACAGCGAAGGATCGTAAGTAGTTTGAGAACAACCAAGACGAAAGATCTTGCGCTGGCTTTTAATTATTAATAATTTACTTTTTTTTTAAAAAAAAATTTATTATAAAATTATTCTTTATTTATTATTTATTAAGAGTTTAATTTATAAATTATTATATTTAATTATTATTAAATAAACCTTTTAAAGTTATAAATTAATTGATTTTATAATATATTTAAAGACTTTATAAGAATTATTTAAAAACTTTATTAAATCGCGATTTATAAACTTATAAACCTTTATAATAATATTTTATATTTTAATAAATTAAAATAATAATAATCGAGAAAGTTCAAGTTTATTATCTTTATAAATATTATTAATTATTCTCTTTTAATTATTATTATAATAAGACGACTTGTTATAGTACAATCACTGAAATGGAGGGAGGCAAAACGTGAATGAATTGTTTGAGGATAGAAGTGCGAGACTAGTGAAGACGCGAGCTTATATGTCCGCTCGCTACGCTCACGTGACGCTAGCACGTGACCACGTACAGCTGCGCTCTGCAAACCACCGAAACCACTCATCTTCAGCACGATCCACCACATCCGACCCCCCATAGATCATTGCTCGTCCCCGAGCAACCGTATACAAGAAAAACCACTGCCAGCAACGTAACAACACCCCTAGCAAGCTGCCGTACGTCTGCGAACCGCAAGCAGTATGCCAGGAGAGCAGTGTGCTGCAAACCAACGCTCCTCTTGCCAGCCAACCAGAACCAGAACCACCCGTATATCCAACCAAGTGACCGCATCTCCAGAAAGCCTCCTCCTCCATAATCAATAGCTGTAAAGGTCGGACCCTGTCCCGACAAGGCTTCGTTCCGTTATGCTACCTCTCTTGGTGCCGAACAGGAACTACCCTAGCCAAAACAGCGTGCCCAAGCCCATGGTCTCTGCCTGCCTTTATACTCTTGTACTCTTTCTTTCTTTCTTTTCCAGGGAACCATTCTTATGTCGAAGCTCAGTAATTTTATCTTATGGTATTAACGGCGGTGTGGATGTACGTTCAAATCGTCGAATCGCAAGTGCTCTTATCGTAGAAGAGGAGGGAAGAGAAGGAGGGAATGCCGTCGCAAGGCAGTCGAAGACGAATCGAAGTCGAAAAAGAGGTAAAGAGCTCGTGCTCGCAGGCTGACGACATGCTTAATTGAAGCTGAGCCGGGCTCAGGAAGAGAGGTAAGTCGAATCGAAATAATCATACTGATCGAAAATCGTAAGGGAACGCCCGTAAGGCGACGAGCTTGCGCGTACTTCGAGACTGCTGGGAATCGCGTCGAAAATCCATAATAATAACCGTAATAACAACAACAACTAGGGCGGGTTTTTAGGCGGTGTTCTATCAGAACACGAAAACCGAAAGACCGAAAAACGAAAAACACCGATTTGCTAAAGTACTTTGATTTACGCGCCACCCATACTAAAATTTTAAGTAGTATTTCAATTTAATTTAACTTGTAGTTCTTTGAAAATAAATCTGAAAATAACTTATTAACTTAATTACTTGAAATCGCTTCAATTCGTTCAAAAATAATATAATATCCATTATATTACTTAAACTTTATTAATTTCCACTTTCAACGCTTCTACCATTAATTAAAATCTATTTAAAATACCTCATTCGTTACTCTCATCCTCTTCATTCTCACTCATCTCTTCCTCATTAATTAGCTCCTCTTCAAGTATATCCTTAAAGTGTCGATTTAATCGAATAGTCTCCTCTCGTTAATATTCAGTCTCCTTTTGTAATATCACTTAATATTATGGAGGGGCAAAGCCCTGTAGTGCTGAAAATGGGTGGTTTTGGTGGTGTTGCAGAGCCGTACGTGGTCACGTGCCAGCGTCACGTGAGCGTAGCGAACGATTATATAAGGTCACGTCTTTACTAGTTTCGCACTTCTCTCTTTAAACAATCCAACGTTTTGATCTCCCTTCATTTTATAATTATATCCTTCTCCTCTTATAATATATACTATCTCGAGAAGGTTTAATATTAATATCTTTTAATAAAAAATCGGTCTTTTTCTCGAATATATAAAGTGTCACTTATAAGAAAAGATAAGTTCGAATATAAGACTAATTCAAATTATTAATAAATCCCTTTAAGGAATAATTAACTTTATTTTTAATAAGGACGATTTTATAAAGAATAATAATCGATTTCGATTAATATTTTTATTTATGCCTTTAAATAATAGATTTAAAGGTTAGATTTTCGCTGAGTACACCCCCCTAGAACAGGGGTTTTTACTGATAAGGGAC
>KZ613539.1:6582-17580 GCA_002865625.1 Hyaloscypha hepaticicola
TATATAATGAGAACGAGGATATGTAATGAGAACGAGGATATGTAATGAGAACGAGGATGTGTAATGAGAACGAGGATGTGCAATGAGAACGAGGACGTATGATAAGGAGAAAGTGGAGATATTGGCTGTGGCGTGCTGTTGCGACAGAGTTTAGGTACAGCCATATGCATAACTGGTGTGAGAACGCGATTTTTAAGCGAGTGCTCATTTAACACATTAAAGGCTGTCACTTAATATTACCCTTAAATACACCTTTACGAATAACTCCACAACCACAACTCCAGAATCCAAGGTGCGTGGCTCAAATCATAAATAAAGTATAGAACTTCAAGTCTCTAATTGGTTTTGTAGTTAAAATGCCGAATAACCTTAGCGTCGCGGTTGTGGCTCGAATTGAGGATGCTTTACGCGATTTAATCGTGAAAATCAATAATCTTTATATTTAAGGCCCGTTTGGAATCGTTTCTCGCTTTGAATATCCAATAACCAACGCCTGTAACGATTACTCAATAACGAACACTCACGAATACTAGTATTCGATTTTAATTAGGTCTGTTTGGCCAAATTCGAATACTAAGTAATATTTCAATTACGGAAGTCTTAAAATAACCTCCGCTAGCTTATTAAGCCTCAATTCATCAGTCTCATTAATCTCCTCCTTTTTACTATCTCCTTTCCTCCCTATTACTATAGGGATTAAAGTCTAATATTTCTTCTCTTTAAATTCTAAAGTACTTAATTTAATAATTACTCTTATATCCTTTCCTCACTAAAAAAATTATCTTAATTAAAATTGAGAATAAGTCACAATAATTAAATAATATATAAGATATCGTGAATCGGAAAGCCTTTAAGAAGAGCGAAAAGGGCGGTTTACGAGAGTATTTGAAAAGCTATAATTAAGAACTCACTTATAATAAATGAGTTTCAGATTATTGAGTTTTATATAAAACGAATATTCAATAATCAATATTCAATAATAATTACTAATAATCGAAAATAACCCAAATGCTTTTTTTGTAATATTCGAATATTATAATTTAAATATTAAAATAAATACTAGTATTTATATTCTTTTAAATAGGCTTTTAATAATTAATATCCGATTATAATATAATATAATAAATTATATATTAATATAAATTATAAATTCAAGCGAGTAATATTATAATATTTTATTTAAAAAGTTTATAATAAATTATTATATAAAAAATAAATTAAACTATTAAACTCTTATTTAATAAATAATTATAATATTATTAAAATAAAATTATTAACTTTCTTTTAAAAGTCTTTAATATTATAATAAATTAAATAATAATATTAAAGACTTTAAAACAAATAAAAGTTATAAGAAAGAAATTAAAAGTCGAGATTATATAATAAAATTAAGAATTAAAAATTTAATAATAATACGAGTTTAAAGATTTTATAATAAAATAATTAATTTATATTAACGAATCGGAATTTAATAAAAGGATTAAGGATTAAATTTATAAATAAATAATTAAAAGATTTTATATTATTATATAATAATAATTAATAAAGAGAATTAAAATATTTATTTTATTAATATATATAATTAATAATTATATTATTTTAAAAACTTTTAAGAATATTTATATAAATAAAATCTTTAAGGATTTTATTATTAATAAATTTCTTTTCTTTTATAATTTATATTCAAGTTCACGATTTATTATTATAATAAATAATACTTTTATTTATTATATTATTTAAAATAAAATATTTAAACTCGCTTTTTTCCTTTTTATTCACTTGATTTTAATTTAATTAAAAAGTCTTTTAAGGACTTAAAGGCTTTTATTAAATATTATTATTATTAAGAATACTCTCGCTTTTTTATATATTAAATATTCTTAAAATAAGTTATTAAAGAAAGTAAAATTAATAAAAAGAGAATTTAATAAATAAGAATATATTTTAAAAATATAAGAATATATAAAGTAATAAATAATTAAATGAATTTTATATTTATTTTTATATTTTATATCTTTATTATATATATCTTTTTATAATTTAATTATTAAATAAATTCGAAAATTCACTTTTTAATATTATTATAATATATTTTATTATAAAAGATTAATTAAATTTAATATATTTATTATTAAAAAACTTTAAAATAAAATATATAAATTTATTAAAAATATATTAAAGATTAAATATATATTTTTATTCTTTTTTTAATTTAAAATATTTTAAAATATATAAAATTAATTATAAATTAATTATTATTAATTTATTATTATCTTTTTTAATTAATATAAAAATAATAATAATAAAATAATCTTATATTAAAATTTTATATTAAAGTTAATATTTATTAAAAAAAAGATATATTCTTTTTTTTATTATATTTTTTATTATATTTTTTATTATATTTTTTATTATATTTTTTATTATATAAATTATATTTTATATTTTATTTAATATTTTAAAATATTAATTAATTCTTAAAGTTTAATTTATAAAAACTTTAAATAATTTTATTTTATTTCTTTTATATATATTTAAAGTTTTAAATAAAATATTAAATAAATATAATAATATTTATTTTTATATTTATTTAATAAAATAATTTAATAATCGAAAAGTCTTTTAATTATTTAAATTTAAGTTTTTTTTATTTAAATAATATTTATAATAATTATTATAAATTTATATTTAGTATTTTTTATTTTTTTTATTTTTATAATTTATTCTTTAAATTAAATTATAATATTAATTAAATCGATTATAATATTATAATATTCTTAAATTAAAAATAAAAGAAAAAAGGATTATAATTTATATTTAAAGTATAAAAGATTAAATTATTCTTATATTAATTAAATTCAAATAAGGATTATATATTATAAATCAGTTTATAAAGAAAAAGGATATTAAATATATAAAAGTATAAATAATAATATAATTAAAGGAATAAAAATAATTATTTTTATAAATTAATAATTTTTAATTATTATTTTATTTCACTTTTCAATTCACTTTATAATTTATTTTATAAAAGGGATCTTAAAATTAATATTAATAAATTCGATTTATTAATCGAGTTTAATATTTATTAATTTATAATATATCTTTTTTAAATATAAAATATAATAAATACTTTTAAAGTTTTAATAATTCTCTTTTATATAAATATAAATTATAAAGAGTTATTATTAAATAAATATTTTAATCTTTAAAGTTTTATCTTTTAATACTTTTTTATAAAATTATTATTTTATACTCGAGTCGCGATTAAAGAACTCTTTTAATAATTAAGATTATTCTTTTTTTATTAATATATTATTTAAATTATAAAAGACTTCTTTTAATAAATCACTCGTGAAAATAATTAAAAGATTATTAAAACGAGATAAATTATTAAATAATATAAAATTAAATTTTATTCTTTTTTTTAATTTAAAAAAGTATAAAAGGTATTTTTTCTCGATTATAATTAAAATATATTATATTAATAATAATCTTAAAATAGTTTCTTTAATTAATATCTTTATTCTTATATATTTAATAAAATTTAATTAAGAGATTTAATTAAAAAACCTTATTATCAATTCTCGAAATCTTATAATTATCCTTTAATAAATTAATAATTATAATTTAATATAAAAGACGAGGTTTTAAATACTTTAAAAGAGACTTACGAATTGCGAATCTCTTTATATACTTATAATATAATTAATCGTTTAAGGTCTATTAACTTGATTAGAATATATTATTAATATTAATATTATAATTATAAATATTATTAACCTTGCGAATTCCGTTAATAATAAGGGTAATAAAGATTAAAATAAAGTGTAATAATAGTTATTTTATTATAAGATCGAATAACAAAGGTGTTTTAGTCTTATTTTTCGGCACTCGAACTAGTGACCTATTAATTTCAATAAGGGATATTCAAAGCACTGGAAGAGATAACGGTAACGCCAGATTGACAGGAAGAGGGGTTATCACATTGACAGGCTCTGGACTAGCCTCCAGAGGATCGATTGGCTTCGTGGGTTTCTTCCTGGAACGTGTATCCACTCGAAGTGGGGACTGCTGCTTCGAGAATTCCGCCAAAGTGTTAATATTAGCGCGTCGAACGCGTTTGAGTATTGCATCCTCTAGAGGAGCGTCCCCAGCCAAGCGCTTGGATCGATGGGCTCCTGCCATGTGGAACTTTGTTTTGACCAAGCTTAAGCTTAATTGAATCTAGTGGTATTAAGATATTGCACGTTATAAGGGCAAAGCATAAGGATGTTTTGGTGAGTATTGAGTGTATTGACTTGATTAACTAGGAGAGTAAGAAGGAAGTGTACGAGTGTTGAAGGTATATGCCCTGAGCTTAATAAGTTCTTACATGAGCGCGACGAGTGCCTTGTCAAGTGAGCTGGCAGTAATGTGATTAAGACTGAATTGCGTGCGACACACCCCCCAGGAACGTTACTCGCTAATCAATGATCCACTTGTCAAGTGCTCGCTAATTAAACGAATGGCGTTCCTGACCAACCAAAGTGCACGAGACAGCCTTATAGTACATCTATATTCCAAAATTGGCCTAGCACGACCTGCTCGCGAGTAATCACTCATGACTTTGAACCCTCTATATAATCCCACGAATACTTTTATCAAATACTTCTCAGATTCCTAACAAGTATCTCGTTTTATAATTTCACTTCTATCCCAAAAATCTCAAATATCTCAAGTATTAAATAATATAACCAGAACTAGATTAATAATTATATATAAGAAGAACTGGAGATAAAGGACTATTAATACTTATACTTTAAAAGTAAGTCCAAAATACATTTTCCTTAGTCTTTTTAATACTTCAAGTTAATTCTTATTCGAAGAAAATTATTAAAAAGCTTTCAAACACTTTTTAAAAGAAGTAATAGAAATAATAAAGTAATATTATTCTTAATAATTATTCAATTAATAAGTTTTTTATAATATTTTCTTATACTTTTTTAGAGAATTAATACGTGTTTTAAATATTATATATTCTCATTCCTGTTTATAGTATATTAATATATCTCTTTATAATATATTAATATATCTTTTTATAATATATTAATATATTTCTTTATAGTATATTAATATATCTCTTTATAATATAAATAATAATTATTATTATAATAATAAAAGTATTAATCCAAATCACTATTATTTTATATACTCGAATAATAATAAATATAAGAGTATTCTAAATTCTATTATCTCTTTTATCTTGAAAATAATAAGATTATATTAAGAGAATAAAACTATTATAAATAATATAATAACAGACTCTTTAAGAAATTCCTTTAAGTTTTTTAATAATACTAATTTATATTTATAATCTTTAAAGTATATTCGAATTATAATATAAGAACTCTTAACTAATAATAATATATTAATAAAGTATAAGAATGAGAATAAGAATAAGAATAAGAATATTAATAATAAAGATAATTTGAACTAGATTATTTTTAATAATTTTAATACTCTTTAAGATTCAAGGGATTTTATTTAATTTAAAGAATTAGTTTAAAAATATTTATTATATTATAATAAATATATTTTTTAAAACTTTAAGAAATTTAGAATATTAAATTTTAAAATTTAAAATACTAATTTAAAAATATTATTTATTCTTTTATTTTATTTAAATACTTTTTGAAAATGAATTAATTCTTTATTTTAAAACTTCCTTTTTATAAATTTAAAATTATAAATAAAATAATAAAAGAAATAAGTATTTTTTAATTATTTAATATTTTTAAGTATTTCACGAATATTTTAAAAGTTAAATAAAGTTTTAAAATATTTAAATTTATATTATAATAGATTTTTTATTAATTTATTAATTAATATATTATTTATTAATAAATATATTATTTTAAATATTTCTTTTTAATATTCTTATTTTACTTATATATTATAAATATTTATATAATAGAATTTTATAATAATATATTTATTATTCTTAATAATTAATTAAATCGTTTATTAATTATTATAAAAAATAATTTAAAGTTTATTAAAATTTAAATATAAGTCTTTAAATAATTATTTAAATATTATAAACTCTTTTATAATAAAGAATATTCTAAGTATTTTTATTTTAATTAAAAAAGTTATTATTATTATTTAATAAATAACTTTTTATTAAATTAAATTATTAAATAATAAAATAATATATTCTTAAAATAAGTATTTTATATTTATATTATTTATAAAAGAAGTATTAAAAGTAATTTATAATTATATTTCTTTATATTTAATATTATATTAAATTATTAAAAAGCGAGTTTTAAATAAATATTTAATAATTTAATTTATAATTATTAAATACTTAAGATTAAGATTAATAAGGAATTAAAAGAATATCGAGATTATAAATATTATATTTAAGTATATTATTATAATAATATAAAATATAAAATTAATTTTCTTTTAATATTCTTTAATTTAATATTTTAAGATTTATTTATTATATTTCTTAAATTCAAGATTTAATAATAATATACTCTAATACTTTTTATTAATTAATTCCAATTTCTTTATAATCTTTTTAATATAAATATTATAAACGAGTTATATTTTTTAAATTATTTAATCTTTTATTATTTATATTTTTAAGAATTATTTTATATCTCTTATATTATATAATTTATATATTCCTTTAATAATTTTAATAATTTGAATAATATAAAGTTTATTATTTTTATAATAAAATACTTAAATATTATTAATATAAAATATTATAAAAATCTTATATTAAGTATTTATAAATATATATATTTTCTCTTTTAAGATTTATAATCTTATATTTTTAAATATTTTAATTTAATTATTATATTATAAAATAAAAGAATTTTATAATTTATAAAGTATTTAATTAATTTTAATTATATATTTAAATCTTTTAAAATCAAATAATAATTTATATATAATTAATAATCCCTTTAATTTTTTTTATAATATTTATAAATATATTTATTATATTAAATTATTTTATTTTAAAATTAAAATATATTATTATAATATAAGCGATTTAAAATAAGTATATTATTAATATAATTATATATATTAAAAGGATTATAAACTCTTTTTATAAATTATTATATATTATAATATATAAATAATATTTTATTAAAAATTTATTAATATTTATTTTATAAATAAAAACCTATTTTAAGAATAATAATAAAGTCTTTTATTTAATTAAAATACTTAATATAATTTATTAATATTCTTTAACTTTTAAATTATTTAATTTAAATATATAATTTATTTTAAATTTTATTTTAAATATATAATTTTTAAATTCCTTTTATTATTTTAACTTTAATAAAAATTCGTGTTAATAAATTTATTAAATTATTTTATTCTTATAAATATTAAGTTTTAAATAAGTCTTTTATAAAATTAATATAATTATTATAATATATATTATTATATTATTATATACTTTTATAAATTCTTTTAAATAATTAAATTAAAAGTTATTTATAAGAGTTTAAAAATAGTTAATATTATTTAAATCACTTATAGTTTTTAATAAAGAGTTTAATAAGATTATTATATTATTATTTCTTATTTTATTAAAATTATTATTAAACTTTTTATTTTAATTATATATTTTAAATTAATTATTATAAGTTTTTAATATTAGTCTTTTAATATACTTCCTTTTTAGTTTTATAATTAATTCCTTATTTACTTGATTTCGAGTTTTAAATTCCTTATTTATTAATATTTAATTATTTTAATTAATATTTATTAAAACTAATTTCAAAATATTTTTAATTAATAAATTTTATACTCGATTCTCATTTAATAATTACTCTTTAGTATCTTTATTAATAATATTAAAATATTTATAATATTTAATACTTTTATCTCTTATATTATATTTAATTAATATTTTAAACTTTAAAGTATTTTCAAGTATTATAAGTTTTATTTTATATATAAATATATCTTTTACTTTTAAGTTATACTTTTATAAGATATTTAAAAGTTTATTTTATTTATTTTAATATTTTATATTCTTTAAATCCTTAAACTCTTATATATTTTATTTTAATAATTTTATATTTTATAATCTTATATTATTAAATATTAAATTAATATCTTAAACTTTTTATTCTTTAATAAGTTTTATTAAACTTTAAACTTTTATAATTAAATAATCGTTTAATTATTCGTGAACTTTTAAAGAATAAAATATATTTTTATTAAATATAATATTTTTAATAATAATAACTTTATTAAATATAAATATTTATATATAATATATATTAAATATATAATATTTAATTAAATAATTAAAAGATATATAATAAGTATTTTATTAATTACTTTTTGTTTTATTCGTTTAAATTTATTATTAAATTTATAAATATAAAAAAGAAAAAGTTTAAACTTAATATTCTTTTTTATATATTAATATTTATAAGTAATATTATTATATATAATAATAATTACTTTCTTTTAATTATATTTTATTTTATAAATATTTAAATTATATTATTTCTTTATTTAATACTTAAAGTTTTATATAATCTTAAAGACTTATATTCCCTTTTTATTTAAAAGCGAGAATATAAAAAACTTTTTATTAAACTCGTTTTTAATCACGAGTAATTAATTTAAGTTATTATATATTATTAAATAATCGAATAAGTCTTAAATAATTCTTTAAAAGAATTTTAAAAATCTTCTTTTAAATATTTACTTTAATATTATTTAATATATACTTATATATAATATTTATATATTATTTTATTTAATCTTATAATTTATATATTTTTAATATAATATATAAGTTTTTAAAATATTTAAAGACTTAAATACTCTATTTATATATATTATTTATTTTTTATATTATTTTATAATTAAAAGTATTTTTTACTTTTTTTAAAAGACTTTTTAATTTTTTATTTAAATATAAAATATATTAATATACTTTTAATATTTGTAAATACTTTAAATAAAATATTTAAATAAATTAAAAAAGAATTATATTTAATAAAAAATAATATTATAAATATATATTATTTATAATAATATAATATTTTTATATTTATTTTTTATTTTTAATATTTTATTAAATTTATAATATTATATTCCCTTTTTATATAAGAGAGTTTTAAATATAATATTTATATAAAAACCCTTTATTATTATTATATTTATAATCTTAAAATTAATTTTCTTTTTATTTTATTTATTTAAAATACTTTTAATTATATAAGTATTATAATTAATTATTAAAAGACTTAAAGATTTTACTTTAATTATATATTTAAAATATTTATTAATAAATATTATTTATTATATATATTATATTATAATTATTTAATAATATACTTTTTAAAAGTAAATATTATAAAAAATCAAATATTAAATAAATCTTTAATCTTAATACTTTTATAAAAAGTATAAGATTAAATATTAAAAAAGTGAATTTATTTATTAAAAACTTCGATTAATTATTTGTCTTTTTTAAACTTCTATTATTATTAATAATTACTTTATATTAAATTTTAATTTTATACTTTTATTTAAACTTAATTTAAAAGTCCTTTTATTTTAATATAAATAATAATTTTTTAATTTTAATATAATACTCTTTTATAAACTCGAGTTTATCCTTACGAGTATAAGAATTAGTAATTATAAACTTTATTCAAAAATAAATCTTAAATTTTTAAATATAATATTCCTTATTATAAAGATTATATAAACACTTCTTATATTCTTTCTTTAATTTACTCTCGGATTTCTTTTTTAATCCTTTAACTTTTCTTAATTCGGTTTAATATTTAAGAAAAGCATTTTGATATTTATTAAATATAATAAATACTAAAATATTAATTCTTGACTTTATTTTCGAGTTTTTAAAAATTATATATAAGAAGAGAATTTTGTATTAATCGAGTATAAAAGTAAATATATTAAATTTATTATTTTTAAAGAAGGTAAGGAGTTCGTTTATTCTTTATTTAAATTATATTTTTCAAGTAATATATTCGAGAAAGTCCTTAATAGTAAGGGACTCTTAAATTTCGAGAATATTATAAAATTTAATATTTTTATATATTAAATACTATTCCAAATACTAATATTCTTAATTTATTACTCTTTTAACTTTATTAATAAGGACTTTTTTATAAATTTTATAAATAGTTAAAATGATTATTATATTTAAAGGAATATATTAATATTTAAGAGAATATAAGATTTCTTGAATAGAATCGTGATTTTGAACTAGTATAAGTATTCCGATTAATAATAATATTCTTAATAAACTCTTTAATAGAATACTCACTCGGATTTAAAGAATAATTATTATAATTATTTATATATTAAGATTAACGATTTTAGTAAACTAATTGAAAAAATGACTTTATTATTCAAAACGCGTTTTGTGAATATTCGATATAATAATATAATCTTAAAAAAGGATTATATACTTTACTTTCACGTTCTTGAATATAATAAGTAAAGGAATATTTAATTTATTAAATAAGTCTAACTTTTTACTTTTAGATTATTAAATATTTTATATATTAATAGTAATTATATAAATAAATACTCGTTTTATATTTAACTTTATCTTGAGTTTATTAATTATCGAAAAAGGAACTAATAATAAAGTGTTATATGCCTTTAAATAATAGATTTAAAGATTAGATTTTCGTTTAGTTCACTTATACTAGAATAGGGATTTTTACTAATAAGAGACACTAAAGTCTTAGTAAAAAAAGATAAGATTTTTATAAGATTAGTGATGTAAATCTCTTATTTGGACCTAGTATAGGCCCTTAAACTAATAAGAGTTCTTAAATCCAATAGGATAATTTCTCGAGTTTAAAATTATATTCTTATTTAATATACTAGCACTCAATGAGTCACGTGAGGTTGGTCTAATTTAAATTATAGACCTGAACTAGGCCTATTTAAGAAAAATAAAATCACGTACTTAGTCTT
>KZ613539.1:17680-63022 GCA_002865625.1 Hyaloscypha hepaticicola
ACTAGCACTCAATGAGTCACGTGAGGTTGGTCTAATTTAAATTATAGACCTGAACTAGGCCTATTTAAGAAAAATAAAATCACGTACTTAGTCTTATTATTAAGGAAGTTCTAATTTTTAAAAAATTTAAATCCGATATTGAGATTTTGAAGTATAATTATAATAATATTATTATATATAATAGGAATACCAAAATCACGATTTTAATCACTTATTTAAGACTTAAAATACTGCTTTAATCAATCACATTATAAGGATTCCGTTTAACTAATAATTTAGAGTTAATTAATAGACTATTAGGGAAAAAAATTACACGTGATTTAGACTGTTATTTGTGATAATTTAATTTTTTAAAAAATGGGTATGGAAAATATATATAAAATGGATACACGGGAGTTATATAGGTGCAGTGGCCTTAAATTTAAGAGTCTGATCGATTTCTATCACTTATTTAATATTTAGAATTCTGCCTTAATTAAGTGTCTTATATGAATTTCGTTTGACTAGTAATTTAAGTTTAATTAATGGATTATCAGGAAAAAAGTTTATATGTGATTTGGACGATTATTCGTGATAATTTAATTTTTTAAAAAATGAATACGGAAAATGGATACGAAATGGATATTATAACAGTCGGGATGCCTGTTATATAATTAGCTTGACTGTGATTATATTAGTTTCAGGCTAAGGGAACCGACGTCTGGAAACCGATATCTGTAATACTGACATTTCAGACTAAGGGTATAGACAAGCGTTGGGAGAGTATAAGACACTTTTCTCTTATTGACTTCTCTTTTCTTCTCTTCTCCTTAATTTAGTATTCTCAATATAACTGGATCTCACTGAACGCTATACTTCGACCTTTACAGTACTTCTTACTATTATAATACCTTCTAGACCTAAAATATCATATTCGTAATAATTAAATTTAAACTCTTATAAATAATATAATCTTAATTTAAAGACTCTTGAATTGACCGAAGGCTCGATTATACTATATAAGAGTGTTTAGTCTATTAAGATTAATAAAGTCTTAAATTCTATTATCTCGAGCTTTCTATTTAATTTATAATTATTATTTTATATAAAAGATATATTATTTTAATTATATATTTTTAAGTTTTATTATATTTATAAAATACTCGTGATTATATTAATAATATTTAAAAGTGATTATTCGTATACCGAAGTGAGAATATCGAGAAGTTTAAAATATATAATTTATTATATTTTATTTATATTTTTATAAAAACTTTAATATTCGCAAGTCGGACTTATAACTATTATATATTATAAAAGTAAAATATAAGAATATTTTAATAAATATTAAATATATTAATTTGATTAACTAAGAGAATAAGAAAGAAGTATATAAGTATTAAAAGTATATATTTTAAATTTAATAAATTCTTATATAAATATAATAAATATTTTATTAAATAAATTAATAATAATATAATTAAGACTAAATTATATATAATATAAAATATTATAATTATATTCTTAATTATTTTTAAATTATACTTTTTAAATAAAATTATATTTTCCTTTAAAAATATATTTTCTTAATCACTTCCTTTTATAATTATTTTTAATTACTTTATTATTATATTATAAAGACCTTTTTAATTAAGATATAATTAAGGAACAAATGCCTTTAATTCATTACTTAAAGCGGATTTTTAAAGAAATTATAGATTAATTCTCTTTTATAAAATAGTAATATTAATCTCGAATATCTTTATTTATTACTTTTAATATATCTTATTTATCTTTAAAGTAATCGAAAGATAAATCAAGATATTGAAAATAAGAGAAATTATTAAATTTACTATTTTCTAAATCTTTAAATTCTCCTTCAAGATTAAATACTTATAAAATTATAATTAAAATTAATTCAAGTCTATTTCCCTTCTCTTTTCCTTTAAGAATAAATATAATAATTATAATTCTTTTTATAAAAATTATAAAATAAACTCGAAAATTATCTTTTATTTCTTCTTTTAATTTTATTTATATTTTTAATAAAGATTCTTATTATATTTTAATTTATATTATATTAAATATAAAAGAAAAGTAAAAGAATAAAAATTAAATTCTTTTAAGTTTAAATCTTAATAATCTTAATTAAATATTATTTCTTAATCTTTAAATTAACTTTTATAAAAAATATATTAAGGAATAAATAAAAGTTTATAATTTAATAAATATTAATATATTAATAAAACTTTATTAATTAATAATAATTAATAATATTAAAAGTAATTATTAAACAATTCAAATTAAGGATTAAAAGTTATAAAAGTTAATTAAGATTACTTTTTATTAAATAAAATATATAAGAGATTATAAAAATTATAATATATTTATTATTAAAACTTTTTATAAAATTATTAATCGAGTTATTATTCTTGAATTTAATCTTAAAAATAAGATTAAATTTCGATTTAATATTATTTAAATAATTCCCTTTTTTAATATTAATTCTCTTTTTAATAATCCTTTTAATAATTTTATTTTTAATATTATTAAATTATTTATTTTTAATATAATTATATTATAATCTCGAAATTTAATTATTAATTATTAGTTTACTATAAAGGCTTAATAAGATTATAATATAAATATTAAAAAAAGAATTTATTTATAAATTTTTACTTTATATATTTATAAAGAAAAAAGAATTTATAATAATATAAATAATTATTATTATAAACTTATAATAAAATATCACGTGGCGAGACTATATAAGTATATTTAAATATTTCTTTTTTATATAATAAAATAATAAATTAATTTTTAATTAATTCTTATATCTTTTTAATTAATTAATATAATAATTAAAATTATTTATATTATTTCTTATTATAAAACTTAAAAAAATCTTATTATAAAGTTTTAATCTTTAAATAAAACAAATAAATTAAATATATTATAATTAATATTTTATTTATTTTTATTAAAAAATCTTCTTTTAATTAAATTATATAATATTATAAAGAATAAAATTAAATAATAATAAAATAAAAGAATAAAAAAATTATTCTTATTTTAATAATTAAAATTATAATAATTTTAATTTAATTTATATAATTTTAATTTTTAATTTTATTAATAATTTATAATCTTATTTTTCAAATTATTTAATTTATAATAATTTTATAATTTAATTATAATTATAAATATTTTTACTTTTAAGTTTAATAACTTTAATATTAATATTAATTACTTTAAAGATAATCTCTTTTTTTTCCTTTTTCTTTAATTCACAATCTTAATATTAAAAAGTCCTTTAAGGAATATAAATAATAATTATTTTAAAATAAAATAAATTTATCTTATTAATAAGTAATTAAGATTATTTTAAAAGTAATAATTATATAATAATTTAATAATATTAAAAAGTTTAAATTATTATTAATAATAAAAGATTTTAAGAAATATAATATCTTTATCAAAATTATAAAATATTTAATAAAAAGAATATTTAATTTCAAGTATAAATATAATAAGAAATAAGAATTATATATTATTAAAAAACTTATAAGAATAAATAATTAATAATCAAAAATTTATTAATTTATTTAATAATTAACTTTTTAAATTATATTATAATATTTTTATTAAATAAAGAAATAAATAAGTATTTAAATAAAAAATTATTATAATAAGATTAAGGATTTAATTTAAAAAAAGGAAATAAACCTTTTTAAAAAATATTAATATAATAATATTAAAGTATTATAATAAGAATAATAATAAGATTTTGAATATTAATATTTTAATATTAAAGTAATAATAATAATAAAGTTTTTTATATATAAAAATAATTAAAAAAGATATTTTAAAAATATAAAAAATATAATTAAATTATTAAATAATATTTTAAAAAGAAATAATATTATATTTAATTTTATTTAATTTTAATTTATATATAAAATATTTATATAAATAAATATTTTTTCTTTTAAATAATTATTAAATTCTTTAAAAAAAAGAAAATATTTATTTTAAAGAAAATAAATATATTATATTATTTATAAATGTCTTTTAAATACACGTGACTTTATAAAAAGTTATAAATTATAATAATAAAGGACTTTTAAAATAATTTTAAAATCTTATATATTTTAATATTTTTAAAATATATTTTTATTTATTAAATAATTTCTTATTTAATTCTTATTTCTTAAATAATTCATTTTAAAAAGTTTTAATATTTAAGGAATCGTGAATATTCTTATTAATAATAATAATATATAAAAGTTTTTAAATTATTAAAGAATTTCTTAATTGAATTAAAATCGAATAAATAAAGAAAAAGGAATTATATTTAAATACCTTTTTATTTATAAGTATTAATAATTATTTATTAATAGGATTAATAAATTAAAGTATTATTTATTATAATAATTAATCGAGAGTTTAAATATAAATTATAAAATAATAAAAGTTTATTAATAATAAAGTCTTTAAAAATATTTATTATATAAGTATTAAAGAAAGTAATTAAGTGAATATAACTTTTAATTATATATATTAAGAATATAAAAACTCTTTCTTGTTTTATTAATTATTAATAAATAATTATATAAACTCTTAAATTAATTTAATTATATTATTAATCACTTATATAATTATCACTTCTTGATTCGTTAATATATATTAATTAATTTATTATAAATAATTAAAGATTATTCTTTTATTAAGTCTATAATTCGTTATTCCTTTAAATAACTTTAATCTTGAACTTCTTTCTTATAACTATTATTTTTTTTAAAACTTTAAATATTATAGATTATATAATTATAATATTAAAGACTTTATATAAAAACTCGGCAATTTCGTTTTAATATAATTATAATATCTAGTCAAGTAATTACTTAATAGCCTATTTCATTTTTCATATAATAACTGGGCGAGGACCTCTTGAATACTGTTTAGTCGGTAATCCTACTTCAATTCGATATTTATGCTTATATATTGTTTAAATGCTTGTCTGGTAGGTCGTTGCAAGCTGTTGAATATATGGAAGAGTGATTACCTCGAGAGGCTCGCGAAGGGCATCTTCGATTCGCGCAATTTCGACTGCGGTCAAATGGTAAGGCATCTATACAAGTATATCTGTTAGCCATTAATAGAGCTATATTGCCCCATTAATTCTAGCCACACACCTCTTGAACTGGAATTGTGGTCGTGGTGCAATTCGCGTGAATGTAATATATAGTGATGAACAATTCGAGGTCGACGTGTCGTTTTAGTTCCTCGCTTAAAAAGTGCGGTTTAAAGATAGTTAGGAATACGGCTGTAAGGATTATATTAAGTGGTGGTTGATCCTAAAGTCGCGTCGACGTGCTAAATGAGCGCTCGCTTAAAAATCGCGTTCTCACACCAGTTATTCACGTGGCTGTAAGCAAGTCTCCAACAACTCCAACATCCAACAAACCTTCTCCCTCTCTTACGATACCCAGCTCTGCAATACTAACACGTCTCCAACGCCCAGCCTTCTCGAAGATATGAATCTGAATTAGTACGGGTTTATCCTTCCAACGCCTTCGAACCACGACCTGCAACCTACAACCCTCCAATTCCTACATCTACGAAAATCAACCGACAATCTACGAACTACAATCCTCCAATTCTTACATCTACGACCCACGACCTGCGAACTGCGGACTGCAGCCCTCTAACTCCTACATCTGCGGATGGCGAACGGCGAACTGCGACCCGCAATCCTCCAATTCCACAATATGCGACCTCCATTTCTCCAATTACCAAAACCATCCATTAAATCATGCATTCACTGCCTTGCCCTCAAAACGATCCACATTGACTCTAATGTCACAAGATACCCTCAGAGCTGTCCCTTATTCAGCTATAAACTCATTGAATATCTCTCCGAGACATAAGGAGTACAGAACAGCAACAAAGCAGACATTCTTCCCAATCTTCCACAATTCCCAACTCTGATCCAAGAGTACTCAATTCCATCCATCAAAGCTATCATCACATTGAAATTCTTGGGGAGATGAGCAAAATCGTGAGGATAGTAAGATCGCAGGTCGCAGGTCACAAAAGTCATCATCCACTCTCTCAACGACCTTCCCAATTTTTCTTCTTTTCCAGAACGAAAAATTCAGTCAATCGAAAGACGCTCCCTCAAGCCAATCGTACGCAGTTGTCGAGAGTGACAAACTGGCAGATGACAAGTTTGCACGAGCATGGAGGACTTGGAGAGATGGAAATGCTGTGGATTTGAAATACTGAAAAGCATGAAAATCCAAATGAAGTGAGTGAAGAGAAGCTTCAGGGAGAAGAGCCAGATATCGTGAATGGAATTTGTGCTTGCGGTTCGGGAAAAATTGCATGCAGATAGAAGCAGTATAGATCTTGTTCAATTTGAGCAGGAAGACCCACTTCAAGATTGAATCATCCTATCAATCGTAGGTTACAACTACAAGTTTCTCGTAGCAGATTCGAGACGCCGTGAGTGACCCAGGTACGCAAAGAATTGGGTGGTTGTCACGTGATGCGAGAAACCCCCGATAAGTTGAGGGAGGTTAGCTTACCCGGCATCTCCGTAAGCCTGTGTCCTATAAGCTGATGTGTTGCAGTTCGAGGTTTGAGACCTGTTTCGGGGTACGCTTTGGCCTAGTGCCACGCCCATATTATGAGCTCTGGAAGCCCACTTGTAAATTAACGGTCATCTTCTCCTTGATGGAATACACTCATTTGACCCGAAAAGCTTGAGATTTCAACATGATGGCCCAAAAATCCGTTCATCCCCTGAGGTTTTATCTATCAGGTGGCGTGGAGCAGTTCTGAGGTAAGTAGTGCGCGATACAAAGCTGAAACGTGCCTGCCGCCCGCACTGAAAGCTCCGCGCATTGCTTCCATCGATCGTCCTTCACCCATCACGCAACTATGACAACTTTGTCGTACACGACTATTCACTCAGGCTACAAACTCTCTCCCTGTACGTTCGAGAAACGCTCCCGTACTGCTGCTGAATACTCCACCCAGCCCTGCGGGGACGTGTGGTTCAAGACACGACACTGGAAAACGGAGCGCATTGTCAACGAGGCCAAGGCGCTGCAACTTCTCGCTGAGCGAACTAGAATCCCAATTCCCAAGTTCATCCAGTGCGGCCAGAACGACGATGGGTCCATGTTCCTGGAGATGAGCCGAGTCGACGGCATCGACCTGAGTGAAGTCGGCAAGAAATGCCAGGAGCCGGGGGGCATGAGGCATAACGCCAGCGGCAAATGCAACGAGTGCAAGAATATTGCAAAGGCCAATGCCGAACACTTCATCCAGACTATTCTCCTCCCCGAGCTCGCAAAGTTGCGTTCCAACAGAACTGGACTGGATGGGTTCGTGCTGCCGCCGGCGTGGATGCTGGAATACGATACGCGATCGCACTGGGACGTCAAGACGTCTTCGCGTGAAGAGTTCGTCTTTATCCACGGCGATCTGGGGCCCGATAATCTGAGAATTGACCCGGACACCCTGACGGTGAAGTGTGTGATTGACTGGGAGCACTCGGGTTACTTCCCTTCGGGATTCCAGAAGTGGTCGGTCGATGATAGCGACTATCATGCTCTGTACGAAGATCACCAAACAATCTGTGAGCTCGCTAAAAGTATCGAGCCATGATTATGTTCTCCGGAGGGGGCAAAGTTGGACCAGCTTCTATTAGGACGGCACGAGAGTCGCAAAATCCGGCGTTGCAAACCACGGTGCGGAAAGACAAATAATGCATAATGCACCTGTGTGAGGAGCAAATTGAAATATATTTCAACTCAAGATGAAATATAAATGACTGCAGACAGTGGCGGGCGGCTACCCCAGAACCGCAAGTCCGCAAAATCTCCATCCCAACTATATATACACCAGAGTACCCAAGCAACTTAAGACAGCGTAGAAGTTCCCCAATGGCCTGATTTTCCTCTCTTCAACATCCAATAAGTTTGCAACTTAGTCCAGCCTTATGCCAACCTCTTCTCCATTCCAAACTTCTTCCTAGGTAGGATTATGCGCCGTAGCACCCTCACAGCAGCCCGCGCTATTGCACGCAGCAAATGCAATAATATCCTTGCCGGCACTCTGGCTGCAGGCCTGGCATTTGTGTGTGCTGGAGTTGAGCTGGACCCTGCAGTGCCAGCACTGTTTCTGCGGCATCGCGGCTATTGATAGATGGAAAATATCAGCTTGTGGTTTGGGCGGTGGCGATTGGGAGTTGGGGACTTGCTGATAATAAGTATTTCTCGGAAGCTGGATTTGGGACGGGCAAGACAAAAAAGACTTGAGGGGGACGTGAAGTTTGGGAAATCCAAAGTTTAAACCTTTGGGGTTCGACCCCACCATCTTTATACAGGCTGCGGGGATTGGTTCTCTTGCACTTCCTTTTTTATCGAATGCAGCTCTAGTGCTTGATATGGGCGGCCTGATGCCCCGCATATGTATGAGGTAACTAGTGAGCGTCTCACAGGAGTATAAGCTAGGGAATTGAATTGTTATATCTATAGTGAAACTCTTGCACCTATTCTCAACTTTTACATAATATTGCTAACGTGTATCAGAGTTTCGCAATTACGCAGATTTGATTTCCCCCCACTTTTAGAATTAGAAAGACAATTTTATCAATAGGGTTGATAAGTTACACCTTGAATTGTATTATATTCATCACATCCGGATGAGGCCGCAGCAGAAGGAGGGTTTTGATAGTGTGAAGAAGGCTTAAGGACTCAATTGGATTGCTCCTTTAATCTTCCAAATGAGCGCTCGTGCTAGAGATATGTTCTAGCCCATCCACAAATTATCCCATTCACGAATTCGACCTACGCCATTCACGAATATTCCCGACTGGCATATGCCAGTCGTGAATGGGAGGCCTTAGCGCCTGTTCCTGGCTGGCGTACCCCCTGTTCACGAATGGCATATGCCAGTCAGGAATAAGGTAAAAAAAATGAGGTTATTCCCGGTTGGCATATGCCAGCCAGGAATCGCAAAAAATAAGATTGTTCTCAGATGGTACATACCAGTCAGGAATTACTAAAAATGAGGTTATTCCCAGATAGTATATACTAGTCACGAATTACCTAGACTAGGAACGAGACTTTATTCTCTTAATACAACTACTTCTTCACCACTTTCCCCGTAATATTAGCCCTTAACCTCTTCGTCCCTCTCATTTTAATAGGATTATCCTTTAAAGCAAGTTTAGTACAAAGTGCTAAACTTATTAAAAACTCATAATCGTGCTCAACTGACTTATAGTAATATACTAAACACTTCTTACCCTCCTTGAAACACCTATAATACTTTGTAATATATAAATCCTTATACTTATATAAAATAATCACTCGATCTGTCGAACTAGTATATTCAATCACCTTTTTAAGAGAGAGTTTCATTTTAGATCCCCGAACCTTAATTTGATTCATTACTGTCTTTATTACTCTTATAAACTCCTTAATAGAGAATAACCGTTCTATAATTCCCTATTCTATTTAGATCTCGTATTTATAATTATAAGATATAATTATAACCTTTTCGAATACTCGTTTTATATTAATTAATATACGAATTTTATAAAATAATTTTAATATTATAATATTTTTAATTATAAATTATTCAATTATATAATTTTTAGTATATTAGTCTATTATTCTTTAATATACTTTATTATTATTTATATAAGTGTTTTTAATCACTTTATCTTCTTTAAAACTATTATTTATTTTAATATTAAAATCTTGAATCGAGGTTTAAAGATCGACTTGATAGTCACATGTGAAGTCACGTGACACCAAGAACTCCGACTAATGGAATACTTGACCCTTAAGGAATTTTAAAAGATTAATAATATTATATTTAAAATTATTATAATTTAAATCACTTTTAAAAATAAGTAAAATAAATTTTATAATAATAATAATCTTAAAAAAGAAAATTATATATATTATTAAAATCCCGTAATTATAAAACCTCATTCCTATTAATATAAATTATATTTAAATAATTAAATATTATAATAATTTAGATTTATATAATATTATACTAGTTATATATCCCTAAAGTCCTTAGTGTCACGTGACGGATTATGCACGTGACGAGTAAATTTAGACTTGGGATAGATTTGGACTTAAGGGAAATTTATAATACTAAGTCTAATTAGAAAGGACTATAAGTGAAATCTAGATATTTAAAAAGACTCGATTCTCGAACTCTTTCTTTTCTCTTTAATTTAGTTTTCTTAATAAATAATATTCTCCTATAAGTACTTCATTTATAAATTCCTATTATAGGACTATAATATTAAACTAAACTTTTTCTTTTTACCTAAAAAGACTCTCGAATATCTCCCTGAAAAAATAATTATTTACTTTTAAAGAATAATCTCCTATTAACTAAATCTATTATAAATACTCTCAAAATGTCTTTTACTAATATCTCTTTTAAAGATTATATTCTTTATTCTCAAATTCCTATTTATATTTCTATAATCGACTCGATATTCCGGAAAAGTAATCCTATTATTAGTCTATCTTATATAAGTAATCCCGTTATTCTAAAAGATATTTACTCTTATATAATCACTTTATAATAAGTCCAGATTATTATATAAATCGAGAATAAGAAATAATATTAAACTAATCGCGAAGTCTTAAATAATATAATTAATAATCTAAATTATATTATAAGTGAAGATAATAGTTCTAGAGAATATTATAAAAGAAGAATATAATTATTAAATAAAGAGAGAGTAAAACGTGAATGAATTGTCTAAGGAGAGAAGTGCGAAACTAGTGAAGACGTGGCCTTATATAGTCGCTCGCTACGCTCACGTGGCGCTAGCACGTGACCACGTACGACTCTGTAACACTACCAAAACCGCCCATTTTCAGCACTACAGAGTTTGCCCCTCCATAATACTCTACTAGTCGAGTTCCAGAATAAGTATCTGGCCTTGTTCGAGTCCGCCCCTCAATCAAACAGGAAGGCTATAAGTATTATCAGGCCCGTTTCGCTAAGGTCCCTGATCTAGTAAAGTTTAATAATAGTATTAATCCGATTTATAACTACTAGTATATCCAGATTATTAATAAATTCAAGGTTAATATTAATTACTTTATAGATAAGAATACTCGTATATACTATATCTTTAATACTACTAATAGAAATATTTAATATTATTTATATACTCAATACTAGTCCAATATTACTAATCCCTTTAAAATAATTATTAAAATAATCGAATATCTCGGAGAATATTTCATTAATCCTTATTATATATACAAAACTAAACGGGAATATAAGAAGATATATATAAATAAGACTTAAAGTTTTTATAAATTCAAGATTAAATTTATTTATCTAATTAATAAAATTCAAATTAATATTAATAACTATTTGAATAAAATATATAATAAATTAATACTTTTCCTTTAAGAATAGTTTATAGATTAATATTATAATATTAAGACTTTATAGAATCTATATCTTATTATTTTATCTATTAACTCTAAAATAAAAGTCTTATAGAATTATAAGAATATTCGTGAATATATTAAAACTCGAATTATAATTACTATTCCGATTTCTATTACTTCCAAGACTTTTAGTATAATCTCGTTTTCTATAATTACTATTCCTTAATTCTTTACTATAATCTAATAATCCTTTATATTAATTAGAATAATTCCAGATATCGGAGATTCTACTATTAAGAAAAAAGATATTTCTATTCTCTTAGTCTATTATAATTATTCTTAATTAGATTATATTATTTATAATTATTTATTATTAAAGTATATAATTAATATTAAGGAAATAAGAGAAATAGAAAAAGTTATTAATATAAAGAATATATTAGGAAATAAAAATATTTAAAAAAAGATTCTCTTTTAAACAAAATTGAAATTAATCTTATAGAAATTAATTTGAATTAGTTAATAAATAAGAAATACTTTATTATATTTTATAATTTATCTTTTAATAAATATTTAATTAATATCTCTTCTTTTATTAATTCCGGAATAAGTAATTTTATTTTTATTAATATTTTCTTTATTATAAATATTACTATTTTCTTTAAATTCAAATTCTAGTATTTATTTAAATCTCTCGGGATTAAAGAATATAATAATAAATTAAAAAAGAATATTATTTATATCTTATAATTATATTTTATTATTAATAATTAATAATAATATAATATTCTTTTATTAGTCCTTAATCTTGATTTTTATAATCTAATCCTTAATTATAAATAACTAGATTACTTTAATCTTTTTCTTAATATATAAGAATAAAGGTTTATATAATCTCCGGATCTATTATTCTCTTATTTCCTTATTTAGGAAATTATTATTCCTCGAGAAATTATATTCCCGATTCCGAAATACTCTTCTAGTCTTAAATATTAATAGAATATTAAAGACCGAAATCGAGCTTTTAATCGAGAGGACTAATAATAAAAAGCGAATAGACAAGTCTATATAGAAAACTATAATATAAAAGATAATATTACTAATAATTCCTCTTTATATAAAAACTCTATTATATTCGGATTAGACCTCGATTCAGAATCAGACTCGGATAAAGAACTTAAATCAATTCTAATTATCTCTTTTTAATAGAAATCAAAAACTCTCTATTTATATAAATAGAATATTTAAAAATAGTATTAATAGATAGAGAACTTATTAGTTAATATTATATATTTAAAGGATATTTCTTATAAGAAAAGACTCTAGATAAAAAAGGAAATAGTAATTGATTCTATTATTAATATTATAAATATTAATAATATAAGTATATATTATAACCTTTAATAATCCAATAATAAAACCTTTATTACAAGTCTTTATAAAATTAATAATCTTTTAAAATAATAAAAAGAATTTTTATTAGAAGTCGAGATTAAAGAATCTTTTATTCTTGACCTTTATATTAAATATATTAATATCTTCTTGAAAACTATATTTAATATCTTATTCTCCTATCGAATATATAATTATAAGATATAATTAAAGAAGAAAATTAAAGGAAATTTAGAATATAGTCCTTTATATAAGATAATAATTATTAAATTAGAGATTATAAAGAAATACCTTTTAGAGAATCTGAATACGGATTTTATTATCCCTAATTAAATTCCTTTTATAATTCCTATATTCTTTATATAAAAGACTAATAAAAGTTTATAATTTTATATTAATTATTAGAAGTTTAATTAAATTATCCGAAAAGACTAATATTTATTTCTTTTAATTAATAAAATACTAGTCCGGATTAATTATATTAAGATCTTTATTAAACTTAATATCTAATAAGTTTTTTATTAAATTTATATAAACCTTAATTCAAAAGAATTTATAATATTCAAAATATATTATAGTTTATATAAATATAAAGTCTTATCTTTTAAATTAATAAATAGACTAATTATTTATTAATAATATATAAATAATATTCTTTTTAATTATTTTAATAATTTTTATATAATTTACTTTAATAATATTCTTATTTACTTAAATAATAAATTAGAATATAAGATTTATATTAAAAAGGTTCTTTAATAATTCTATAATATTAGTTTATAAATAGACTTTAAGAAATATAAATTCTATATTATTTATATAAAATATTTTAGATTTATTATTTTAATTAATAATATTAAAATTAATTCTAATAAGATTATTATTATAAAAAACTGGGAAATTCCGAATATAATTCGAGATATATAAGTCTTTTTGGATTTCTATAATTTCTATAAAAGGTTTATTTATAATTATAGAATTATTATTAAATCTCTAATAAATCTTATTTGAATAAATATATTATTTTTATTTAATAAAGTCTATTAAAAAACTTTTAAGGAATTCAAGACTTATCTTATATTATTAGATCTATTTTACTATTATAATCCCGAAAGATAATTTATAATCGAGACTAATATCTCAAATAGTATTATTATAATAGTCTAGACTTATATAATATTACACTAGTCACATGTCCCTAAAGTTCTTAGTGTCACGTGACGGATTGTGCACGTGACGAGTAAATTTAGACTTGGGATAAATTTGGGCTTAAGGGAAATTTACGCGCTAAGCCTAATTGGGAAGGGCTATAAGCGAAACCTAGATATTTAAGAAGACTCGATCCTCGAGTTCCTCCTTTTCTCCTTAGTTTAGTTTTCTCAATAAATGATATTCCCCTATAAGTGCTTCACTCGTGAGTTCCCTTTATAGGACCGTAATAATTAATATACTCTTTAATCTAGATTATAGTATAAAAAGCGGTCTTGATTAAAGGGGGGAATATATTAATAAGAGACATCAAGACGAGAAGCCTACTAATAGGTTTAAAAGAAGATATTATAAGTATATTATTAAAGTAGTGAGTATTGGAAGTATTAAGGATATACTAAACTACCAAAAAAATGATAAGAGATAGAAGTATTAAGTGAGGAATTCATGTGGGAGACGCAAAGTATTAGGAAATATTCACCGCTCCTGCGGGGTAATGGACTAATTATTAATAAAGCTGTTCCCGATTGGCATATGCTATCTAGGAATAACCTCATTTTTAGCGTATTCCTGACTGGCGTATACTAACCGGGAATAACCTCATTTTTACGTTATTCCTGACTGGCATACGCCATTCGTGAATGGCGTAGCTTAGCGTATTATTCCTGACTCGCATATGCCATTCGTGAACAAGGGGTACGCCAGTCAGGAACAAGCGCTAAGGCCTCCCATCCACGAATATTCCCGACTGGCATGTGCCATTCGTGAATGGGAGGTTATTTGTGACTGGACTAGGACAGATATTAGAAGTTAAACTTCTTAAGAAAGATGTGGGTCGCTATGACAGAGTTGTCAGTACAGGTCTATCACCTGAGAGTAATATCAAAATGTTCACTCTTCAAAACGACCTTCATCTCTCAAGAATTCATGAAACACATAGCTGAGATCGCTCCTGTTATCTGTTTTAGTCCTTAATTCAGGTAAAATCATATTGCACTTGGTCATTCGCTATCAGCTCATTATATCAACTCTCCATTTCCTCTAGATTATTTACAGCACAATACTCCCTATATTAATATTTACGCAACTACTACCGAAAAAGTTTAATAGTTGCACAACTTTTGCATATAAGCACACATTAGAGTAAGTATCTTTTTGGTAGAGGTTAAACTTGATTCATTTCCCTAGGATTGAGATTCATCCTTACAATCTGTCCTAAGCCCCACCTCACTCATAGTAACAGAGGTCTCACAAACCTAATCATCATAAAATACCAAAGTCCGCATCTCAATACTCTCTCTAGGGGGTTCATTCTCATGAGCAGTATTCACAAACGCAGTATGCGGAACCCTTCTTGCAAGACCATCATTCAACGAATCATAACACTTGATAAACAGCGGCTCATCAGGCCGTTGGGCATACTTGAAATACCAACGATGATTCGGGTTTGGTTTGACTGCGTACGTCTCTCCCGCACGGTCCGGGTAGATCAGCGCAGCGGGAACAAGGTCGCTGTCAGGCACGGAATGGGCGTCCGCAAGGGCAAGCGGATCTCTAAGGATGGTCTTGATGGGACGCCAGACCTAGAGTAGTGAAGGTGAGTAATAGTTTCGTTTATTTATGGGAAGAGAAATTTGGTGTGGACTCACGTTGATGATCTGAAAGCGCTTCTTGAGAAGCTCGTGTCAGTTGGATATCACGGGCCTCTCTCCTTTAGTACTAGCCGTTCCCAATGGGGATTAGACTATTCCAGTGGGATATAAGCTCCCCGAGTAGTCGCCCACTTGACTCCTGAGACAACTTCTTCAGATATTATAATATATTTACTTTTCAAGCTTCACCTTATATATATTATATCCCTGTAACTGTAACTATTAGTTATGAGTCCGGCCTTGTTCTAAATCCTATATTTACGAGTTTCCATTGTGACGAGCTTGTAATTATAGTGACTTCTTACTGTTATTTGATATCGAATTGACTTATTTCGAACCGAAAATGCGATTATACTATTATTCGCCTTCGAATAGACTTGTTTCGAATCGAAAACAGTTCCCATATCTTGTCTCTGTACAAATAGACCCCCTTGAATAACCAGACTGTCGAATAAGCTTCGTGTGTTATTAATACTTATTGAAATTACTATAACTATAATTATGTCTTCGAAAGTAATCACTGTTACTCCCGTTATACTAGAGGAGGAGAAGGATTGGTTACTATGGATTGAGGTGATCCGGATAGTAGTAGGAGACCTTTGGGACTTTGTTAATCCGTCCGTTCCTCTAGTTAACCTGAAAACGCTCGAGGAACCCATTAAACTGATACCTGTGACTATTAAGGCAGTTACTATATCCAGTTCCATACAGACTAATACCCTGAATAACACCCTGTCTCCAGACGGGCCGGAGGTTATTACTTTTGCTTCCCTCAATTTATCAGAACAAAACCACCTACAAATACTCCAGAGTATTTACCTTCACAAGCTCAAGACCTATAATTCGAAGATCAAGGCCATAAACGAACTCCGAGCTAAGGTTCAGTAGACAATTAGTCGTGGGAACCTGCAATATACCCGAGAGTATAACACTATTTAAGAGATACTCGAAAAGTTCAAATGACACTTTGTCCCTTCAGACAAGGCATGCCAAAACGAGGTCACCAGGGCCTGGCAGTGTGTAATTCAATGACCAAAACGTGGAATGGCGGTTACGACATGGTTGTTAGAGCTCGAATCGGCCTATAACGAAGCAGTTGAGTATAAGCTGCCCGAAGTTCAGGGGCTCTATGCCCATTACACCCTTACTGCCGTGACGGTCAATATTGATTCCAGTTTCTTATACGACTGGGACTATCAGCTATTCCGCTTTATAGAGGAGGATTCACGAAAACCCAAGTTCCGAGATATAGTTCAGGAATTGAGGGAGCTAATATGCCTTCGAGTGTCTAGACAGTCCTTGTCGGCCCGCTATAGAGTGTTCGCGGTCTCCTTCCAAGGAGTGGATTCGAATAGTAATCCTGTAATGAAATTATCCTGCCTTTGTGGTGGAATCTATCTCTTTGCTAATTACGGCTATCTGATTCCGGAATATTAATTAACCGGATAATATTCCAATTCCAATATTCAGAAGAAGGTTAATGAAGTACTAGCCGGTATAAAACAGATAGATAGATAACTATTCGCAATTTGATATCTCCAGGAATAGGTATGAAATTCGATAATATTAAATCCTACTATTACGGAACTGCCTGGAACCTCGAAGTCAACTGGGAATAAGAAACAGGGAGAAGAGGACCCGATAACTAATATAATAACTTATAGTATCTCGATTCGGCCAATCAGGACAGGAGTCTTTAATACCTTTAATAATACTGAAATCTCAATAGAAATTGACTATTCCCTTGGAAATAGTATTATCTTGGATTCAGGTTCTATTTATAATATCGGGAATACTAGATTATACTTTAATCCCAATTCATTTCGGCCTCCCCGAGAAGATGAGGAAAATACTATTTTTACTAGTAATATTATAATATCTATTAAATTATATAGAATAATAAGGGTAACTATTTAGACCGAAGGATTTCCGAATAGTCAAGTTATTATATTCTGAAATATAATATATATTCTATTATTCTATATATCCGTAATATCTCTCAAATTCCTGAATTAATAAGGGATCTTCTGGAATAATTACTCGAATATTCTAGTATAGGAGAATAGTCAAGGAGATTATTACTATTGGACGGATACTCCCGTATAGTTTGAGTAGTGGATTCTCGAATATACCGAAAATTCAATTTCAGAGTAGTCGAAATCGGAGGGTTCCTTTACGGTACTATTAGCCAGCTTTAAGGCCCACTCCTCACGTATTCCCAGGCCTATCAAGGAGGGCATGTTAGACTAGTAATACGAAATTATAGGTTATTTATATCCTGAGGTATTGAAAAAGCTCGAAACTACCTGTTAAGGTATTAAAATTATAATATCTTTATTATCAGATTCAAAATGCGAAGAGTATTATCTTAATAATATTAAAAGTATACTCTATTATTATTCTATATTCCGTTACTCTATACTATTCTGGAAGTTATACTGGGATCTAATTAGTATAAATAACGGATTAGATAATAAAAACTATATACTTTATTTTATTTATCCTATAAATTATATATACTTTATATATTACTTAATGGATATAAGGAAATAATATCTTCTTTCTTATTTTGAGTATATATTGAAATATATTAAGAGATATTATAAACTCAAAGTATAGATATTTTATAGAGATAGCGAAATAACTATTTAGTATTTTGATAAATTCAAGATCGAGTATAGTTTAATTATAGAGAATTTATTATTATATATATAAGTTCAAAATGGAGATATTAAGAGATCTGGAAGAGTGATTATAGACTGTGATTATAATATGAGAATATTAGTGAACCTCTTTGAGATTTTATAGTCTGAAATATACTCCGTAATCGCTTATTTATTTAATAGATCTCCTATATATTCCCTTAACTGATTCACACCTATTAGTTTTATCGAATAGTATTTTAATAATCCAGTTTCCAGGTCTAGTCTAAATTACTTTATTCTGTATAGTTATCGAGTCTATTCTTTTATCAAAAACACTCCGAAACACGAATAGTGCCTGAATCACTGTATATATATCAGATATTATATTAGATATAATAGAAGTAATATCTACAGGATCTGGATACTTAAACTAAAGACAATTATATTAATCTGTAATATTGTCTTTAATATTACAAAATAGTATAATCCAAATAATAATCAGTCAGAGATATCGGTTAATATAATCCAGATTCTTGAAATCCTTATTCCCGATATTGAAGAGACTATTAATAATTGGGAGATACTATTACCTTTACACTCGTTCGAGACGACCCTTGAATCCTATAGTAATACGATTATAATAGACAATACTTTTAGTTCGAAGATATTAGTAGTATTACTTCCTATATCTAGAGAGACCCTTGAGTTTAAATAATCTTCGACTATTATATTATTAAATCAATTTATAGAGAGTTCACCTGGAGTCTTCTTATTACAAGTAGTAATAATTAGCCAATTAGATTTATTAGTTATTAAAATAAATTTAATATTAAGTGATTCCTCAAACTCACGTGATTCTCCTCGAGATTAATCTTTAATAATCTCAAAGCTATTATTTACTAAATCGCTTTATAGATTTGTATTATCTAAATAGGAAATGTATAAAGGAATTAATAGAAGTATTATACCTTTAAATATTATTAAAGGAAAGTGTAACTATAAAATAGTTTTTATAATTAAATTATTATTTTGGGATCTTATAAAAGAACTGATCTCGAAATACTATATATTATTTTTAGTAAGAATAATATATAAGAAATCAAAGTTACGAATTTGTAATCTGTCTATTCTATTCAAGAAATATTATAAATTGAATAATTATCTATATAAAACTCGATTTAAGTAAGAGTAAAAAGTTGAGTATAAGACTCTTTGGGATAAAGACACTTTTAAAATAATACTGATTTCAGATATAACTTCCTTTATTCTTTCTCTAATATAGGTTTTTACTTATAAAGGAAATAAAGATAACTTTTTTATAAAGTATAAAGTCAGGTTTATAATTTATAAAGACCTTTAAAGAAATCACTTATAAGATATATATATAATTATACTCGTTATAAGAGTATTTAGAGTATTTATAATCATTATAATTTATTTTGACTTGGATATTCAATAATTCAATACTGTGAATACTTTTTATAATACTTTCTTGAATAAGGATATATATATATATTATCCCGATAGGTTCTATATACCTGATTATTATTTATAGTTAATCTATATTCTATATAGTCTACTCAAGTCCCCGCTATTATAATATAATCTTATATATAAATACTTTTATAAACTTGGCCTTTCTTCTATTCCTGATTGCTCTTATCTATTTACAAGTAATAAACTGATTATTTTCTTCTATATTAATAATATTATAGTCCTTTATTACCCTTCAAATTGATTATTCTATAACGGATTTTAAATAGAATTTCTTAAAATATTTAAAATATATAAGATAAGTAAATTAAAGTGATTTTTGGATATTCGAGTAATCCGTGACTGAAAGGCCTGTAAAATATAATTATACTAAGATACTTATATTATAAAATTCTATAATCGATTCCGATATCCTGGTTTATTAGCCTATAGGCCCAAGACTCCTATAATAGTATCTCCTCCTAATCTATATATTAGTAATATTATAGTAGAATAGATCCTTTAGTATTCCCAACTCATTGACTCCCTGATATATCCCGTGTCAATTATATACCCGAATATCACTTTTTATACGAAAATACTAGTCCAGAATCTCAAGAACCCTGGCCTATAATATCTAGTAGTCGGTTACTACTATATTAACTATCTAGAAGATACTAAATACCTTATACTAGAATATAGTAATACTGTCATCCCCGCCCCTATATTCAGTACTGCTAACGACCCTGAAGGCCCTCCTATAGAGTCTGCCTTTGTAGTAGCTAGTAATATCACTTTCGCTAACAATATATAAAGTCGCCGGAGTACCGAAGGTATAGCCTTTAAACTGTTCGGTAGTATATTCGACTGGTTGAGTCATCTCCAGTTAACTATTACTATATTAACTATCAAGACTGAGTTACTTACTATTACTCACCTAATATCATGGATCCTCTAGTAGGAACGATTCTTCGATAATATTGACCTTGATATTGATTAGACCCTTATTATATTGTATAATAACCTTTAGATAATTAGGCTCCTGATTAAGGACTCCCCTAAACTCGTTACTAAATTCAAGTATATTAATATTCAATAGTTATAGATATGTCAGGAGGTTGATTAAGGGAAAATCCATGTCAAATGGAAGTCTATATCCGAAATGATAACTGATAGACTAATAAAATCGTTTACTATTCAAAAGTATAATGATTTCGTTAAGATAATTAATATAATCGATATTAAATACCTGATCTTACCTGATCTGGGGAGTCACGAGAACTTAAGTTCTAAGTCCGAGGACTTGGAATAATAAACCTTATTACTTTTATTTATTTTATTAATTTTCTATTATATAGTTTAATGAATTTTCACTATTATAATTACTCTATATAATATTTTTTACTATTAGATGATTTTTATTATTATATCCATTTTTATTATTATTCCTTTAAATATAGACTCGATTTACTATACTCCTGGATTCTTATAAATACTACTTTGGATAATTCCGGTCTCCTGAAGATCCGTGAATTCCCATGGATCTTAAGGAACTGGAATGCCCGAACAGTTATACTTACGGATCCCCATTTATAGCTTTTCCAGTTCGGTATCTTACCTTGATTTTTAGATATTTTCGAAAAAGTAGTAGATTTATATACTATTCAAAATATAGAGTTAAACGAGATTATTCAGTTGGGAACGATTTTTTAGGTTCCAGGTCCTGCCTTTTAGGGCAAAACCTGGGGGGGTCTGTTAGTTAGATATCACGGGCCTCTCTCCTTTAGTACTAGCCGTTCCCAATGGGGATTAGACTGTTCCAGTGGAATATAAGCTCCCCGAGCAGTCGCCCACTTGGCTCCTGAGACAACTTCTTCAGACATTACAATATACTCACTTTTCAAGCTTCACCTCATGTGTATTGCACCCCTGTAACTGCAACTGTCAGCTCGTCCGCCTCATCTGGGAGGTGGTACTTGACACGGTTCTCAGAGGCGCTGTAGGACTGATCTATATGAACTCTCTTTCCTGGGCCGCGTAGCTGGATGGCCCCGTCGCGAATGTCGGTGGGTGCGCGGCGGATTGTGCGGTCAAAGATGAGAACCCTAGTTGCTCCAGTGCTGCCGAGAGACATTAGAATAAGGGAGCATTCTCTGCTCAGAAGGGATCAATCCTCACGAATCCTTCAAAAGTTGTTCAACTTCTGGATAGTATTCCGCCTTGATTTTCTCGTCATCGAGGAAGTCCTTCTCCTTGCTTTCATGCTTTACGAACTGAAAGCCGTGGCTGTCAAGGGTGTATTTATCCTCATCTCCAGCAATGTCGTGGATGACGACACTATGGGAGGCCTGAGGGCGCTCAAACGTGTTTGGTTTACTAAGCTCTAATCTCAGAATTCAAACTCAATTAAACTCAATCGAGACTCACCCAACGTAAAAAGGAGCCGGCAGACTTCCGTCACCGGGATCCTTGTAATAGTTCAGCTCCGTAGCAACGTCGTGCTTCGGAAGCTTATTCTCCTGCGCAAGAGGTTCCACGACTTAGTCAATGGTATTGCCTGGAGCGTGTTGAACAGCAGCAGTAACCATGATTAGATATATTTATAGATTTACTTTATCTTGAAAAAAAGAAATGGCTGTCCTTTGAAGCTTCAGTAATATATAGATAGTCCCTCGGGAAAACCAACTGATCACAAATTCCTGATTTGTAATATGATCATTCCTATCACGCAATACTTGCAGAAAGTATGCCATTGGTGGAAGTCGTCCTGGACGTCGTTGAGCTACCTTGTCTGTATCCAATGACACAGCCTCATAACTTTCTTGGAAATCAAATTGAGGGGTATCTGCACTTTGGTGCAAACACGTAGTATGATTCATATCTATGATGCAGATCATTGGATCCACTCTATTACGCCAATGTTGTCAAACGTTTCCCTAACATCACATCAACCATCTTGTGTCGCTTCCTCTGTTGTCGGCACAGGTTTTGATCATATTGGTACTTGTACAAGTCTCGTCACTGTGGTTCCATCGTCTAAAGTTGCTTCTATTTCTTCAAGGGTGCAGCCGTTGCGGCGGGGTATCCAAACTGTCCAAAAATACCAGTACAAAACCCCAAACAAAATACTATAGAATCGTTAGCTGTGTGTTTAGATATCTTGAACGCTAACTCACATAGCAGTCTCTACAATGGCATAACTGACTGCAGAGATGTTGTTTCTAATTCAAGTCTTCGCGTGGTACAAATGGTGCAAATAATACTGCAATCGAGTGTGCAACGTGGAACACAACTGCCGGAAGAAACGCCTTATATGGTCTTCTCAGATCTGTTCTCTGATATCGAAGTCAGATTAAGCCAACGGAGCTAGCGATGGAGAAGAACTGTCCAGGATAGCCCTCAACGTCTAGGATAAATGAATATATGTGTGCAGCAGGAATGATAATGACCAGGAAAGAAGGGATGTAATGAGTGATCAGAGCGCCCGTTGGTGCTCCGAATGGCTTTGAGGAAGTGATGAATTGTGAGAAGGGAAGGAATCCTTGTCTTGCAATCTCTTGCACAACTCGAGCCTGTTCTACGTTAGAATGCCCCGCGAAACTAAGTTCGATATCACACTTACATGACTGAATATCAAAACCATTACATTCCCCGCTGCCGAGGTTGCTATTGCCAGTGGTAGCAATACCCTTCCGATGTTAGCACCAAACACTCGTTCAAAAAATAGGGCAGCGATCAATTCCTCAGAATTTTTGCTATCCTCAATTGGCACAACCAGAAAATAGGCGATGTTGACTAGGAGACAAGAGGTTATAAGCGCGGTAGTGGCTGCTGATTTGAGCGTTTTGACCGGATTTTTGACCTCATTGAGAACATTGTTGACGTTGGAAAGGCCGGCATAAGAGTAAGACACCTTGAACATTGCAGTTGAGATGATTCCCCAGTTCCATACAGAGCCGTCCCAGAGATAGCTGCTGTTGATCTTGATTTGAATGGCGCTTTCTCTTTCTGTGCTTTCATTGGATCGGAAAATAACCACGAATAGACTTGTAAAGACCATGAATATAGCCAAGGCGATTTTGACCCAGCCTAGCACATTTTGTATGAAGATTCCTGTCTTGAGAAAACAGCTGTGGATAACAACGATGACGGTGAGTAATCCAAGAGCCAGAACCTTTCCTTCGAATTGCGACAGTTCTCGATTTAAAGCATATAAGACGTATTCGCCGAACACGATACAGTTGGAGGCTGTAAATCCAAGAAGTACGGACCTGACTGCGATAAGAACAGAAACTAAAAACCGCGGATATCGGTAGCTGAACTCGAGATAAACCTTATCTCCTTCGTACCATCAATATCATTTCAAGTTACACATCGCAGAGGAATGCTGACCTCCAGACCGTGGTAGCATGCACCCATACTCCAGACTAATGGCCAAACCTAACCAGGATATCAGGGCGCCCGTTATCCAGAGCAACAATGTGATTCCAACACTCCCTACTGACTGCACAATTGCACCCGGAGTCGCGAAGATACCACTGCCTATGACCCGCGACATTATCAGGATGTATGCGCTGCTCCATCCCAGGTTCCAGCCCGGCACCGCAGTTTCTGGAAAGACATCATTTTCTAAAGATCGGTCGAAATGGTTGCCATTGCGAAGTCGCGCCTCCTCGTCATCGTCTGAAGATTGTGCTATGCTGCTGTAGCTGGCTATGCTAACGCTCGGGGAGCGGGAGCGCTGAAGCAGCGGTTCCTTGTCTGCGGTGGTGGATGATGAAGATGGCATCTCGATCGGTTCGGGGGACGTCGGCGGTGGAGGCATAGGTTGGAGGGCGTACGAGACGGCATCCACTGCACAGAAAGTTATATATAAACAGAAAGAGTGCAGGTAACTCTAACCATCAGGGGAGCGTCTACCACGAGACATGATGCTCTGGCAGGTGGTGGCTCATCCTGCCAGCACCGTGAGATAAAAGATTGTCAGTATTTTGGGGCTCCAGTATTCCATGTTGGGCTTCAGGAGCAAAGGCTGATCTGTCGCAGACTCGGCAGGATTCACGGCAGCCTATTCTGACGACTTGCGGCGCAGAATTGCGTGCGAGGCGCGGGTGACGGAATATAGTAATCAATCCGTGGCATCAAATACCTCGATAATGGGGATCTTGAATTGCTCAATCTGACAAGAATTGACGTCAAATTGTTCAGCTTCATGATTGGCCACTTTGACGGAACACATGCCGCGCGCCGCCTCGGCATTCCAGGGTGGCTTTGTCAGGGGTCGATATCGATGGATTATTATCAAGAATTGATACTACGCCTGCATTGTTCAGAACGCATATGTAAAAGCACACAGTTTAAGTCAGCACCGTTTTCTGACATGCCACCTTACTGACAGAGAAGCTCTTTATATACTATATGAATCAGCAGTGTGAGGAGTGTGGACGGAACATGACCTCAGTCAGCGTGGGTAGGGCGGCTCTGGACGATCGGTCAAGGTTGCAGCAGTCCGACAACATCTCTGTCGTCGTGGCGTGTGGTGCAGACGGTGGCCTGACCCCCCTTTAATAATCTAAAGACAAGTGGGATTAAGTGGACGGGAGTTCATACTCTACGCCGAGGCCGCTAGCACCTTCCGGGAAAAAACTTACTCCAACGACATAGAAAGGAAGGAAACACAAATGGTCATCACTTCACTTGTATCAGATTCAAAATCATTCAGGATGCAAAAACCCATTGATTGATTGATTGACCTATCAGTAATTCATACCCAACTCAATCCTACACTCCAATTCCTTCCAACTCCAAAACACTACAACCAAGCTAGACGATCTCTTTTGTAGAGCTCAATCCAGCTCAAAGCCAGACTAACGCCCATCCCTTTCCTTAACGGAAAAGACTGACAAGATTCTAGTCCCGTTCGATAATGGAGGATGAGATCCCTCGCCACCACCACGACCACCTCTCCTACCTCCACCTCGAGGATTTGGCTCATTAAAGACCGATGACCTACGATTTGAATCTGTAAGGTCTTAATGGCTCTACCAACTATAACCTCCTCGAACCTCGGGTTATTGATTCGCCATAATTCTATCCTCTTTCGGCTTTGCCAGCAAGCTCTGGGCAGCTACGGTAGCGTTGCGAAGTCCATTCGTTAATTCAGCCCCCGAACCCCTGAACCACTGAAATGTGCAAACGCCAGAGCCAGTAACTCCTTTGAGAATCGTGGAAAGCAGACGTAGAATCAATATGGGAAAGGTTTCAATTATATTTTGCTACTTGAAGGCATGTTGTAAAGAATGTTGATCTTATAGTTCTGACTCAACTTCCTACTATTGCTAGGTACTTTGTACTTGTCCCTGTGCATGACTCTATTGCACCATGAATGCCTCTGCGTCCGAAGACACATTGACAATGAGGAGATAAAGAATGTGGTATTGAAGATATAAATATAAGGTTCCATATTAAGAGTCTTTAACTTACATGTCTCAGAATCCGTTTCACTCTATCTGTTCACACACCCAGCCCTCCAAAGACGACTCTTCCATAACCGTATTGCAGAGGCGAGCGAATAAGTAGTTAAGATGGCATGTTCTGCTAGCCCCAAACTCTACACGTTATAATTATATCGGGATGACTCATAAAAGAAGAACAATTTATAGTAAATGCCCAAGTATATTCGTCGATGAAGGGGATATAATAAATAAGAAAAGAAGACCAACGTCGTAGTTCTTTAAATACCTTACCAAGGAAAGCTGCTCTAAACTAACAGATCATTGTACCTTGAGCTTACTCCTGCATTTCTTTCGACCAGAACGTCTCCCAGGCCTCATTCCACTTTGTATATTTCAACTCGTTTAGCCAGGTGTCGAACCTAATGTTATTCTCCCCTACCTCGAAACGGATCACTCCATCCTTGACCCCCTTCCAACCTGGGGCTGGGGCCTTGATATGCTTGTGACCAGGCGGGCACAGCGTGCGCCAATCGGCCGGCAGTTCTCCGCTTTCGCGTTTCTGCTTTGCCACGTAGCACTGTGGGAAGATTTGGTCAGCAAATTTTACTTGACTCGTAGCTCGAAAGAAAAGCCTGAACAGGTAGGTGGCTGATAGAGGAGTGAATAAGCTGGAGCTAATCGAAAGAGTCCACTACATGAGCCGCACGTACCTCTTCGCACAAGTCCAGCTCGGTGCAGTAGTAGCAGAGGTACACGGCTCCGCTGTTCCAGTTCTTCACCAACTTCTTGCAGTTGTTGCAGTTGATGACCCCATGTATGTCATCAAGATCTCCATCTTCATTAGCTTTATCGTCTATGTCATTAGAATTTTCCTGCGACTCCTCTTCGCCTTCTTTCCGCTTCTCCTTAGTCTCGACTTCTTTGGACTCATCTTTAGGTTTCTTGTCGATTTCATCAGCCTGTTCATGGCCATTAGTCAACTCCGTCTCCTCGACGTTGACGTCAACTGGCTTGTCAGACCCTTCTTCGGCGAGGCCATTTGCCGCTTTATCGACATTGTTTATACCATTGACACTGGCCGCATCTTTTGATTCGTCATTGGTAGTCTTTTCCTCCTCGGTTTTAGCTTCGTTCTTTCCAGATTTCTCGACCTGCTTGTCGTCTTCATTGTCACTCTTATGTTCTGATTCTTCTAGCGTCATTTCTTTCTTCTGAACCTCCTTATCCACTATGTACAGCTGACAGCTCGCAGCAATCTCGGCGTCGTGTTGGAGGCCAGGTACGTATGCTAGGACCCTAGCCAACATGCGCAGACTCTGACTATCATTGCCAATGGTATCGTCCGTGAGAAGGGCATAGCAGCCGAAAAACGTTTCCCTCAACTTCTCCTGGAACTCGAATGCCGCTAGCTTTCGGGTCATGTACACGAGTGGGATCGTGGTCTGCGACTGTGTTGCATCAAAATCGACGCTCATGTTTTCACGCACTTTTGAGACGAGGTTCTTCATCTCGCCCTGGGCCGCGATCTTGCCGGAAGGGTCGCGTGTCGCGCGGAACTCATCGACAAGGATGTCGGCCATCTGGAAAGAAGCCTTGGAGATGACTTGAGGTTCATTTGCCGTGTTAATGACTTTGTTGAGAATGTTCTTCGCCTCTGCTAATGCCTCAGATCCTCCCACGACCGTCCGGTGGAATTCGGCAAGCTGGAGGAGAAACCTATTCATTCCATCCCAAGCCTCCCAGGCCTGCATCATTCTGATTCCATCCTTGTACGCGCTGACCACAAGTCCACAGTTGTTGGTAATTTTCACAGCCCTCTGCAAAATATGATCATAGTACTCGTCTTCCCAGAGGAGATCAAAGCGGTCCACTTTGGATAGCAGGTTAAATATACCAATGACAGTAGTCCATTGCTCCTTCTTGGCGAGTTGTTTGAAAAGATCGGAGATTCCCAAAGCTAGAGGTAGGCTTTCTCCATGTTTTGTCACCGTCATCGCTTCGGTAAGGTGCGCAATCAAGTTTTTTGTGTCTCCATGTAGCAACTCCACCTTAGCAAGCTGAACATGCACACTTCTGATGGCATTTTTAAGTTCTGTGTCTGAATCAGGATCTTCGGCGTACTCAAGCTTTGGCATAAGTTCCTGGGCACCGGCTAGACAATCCAACGCCCTTTGAATCCATTCCTTGCTGGAAATCTCTACCTTCGGTGGTTTATCTGTGTTGTTTGGCGAAGTATCGACCTCGGAAAGTTCGTGAGACGTGGGAACTGTCGTTGAATTTGGGGCTTCTGATTCGCCGCTGTGGTGATCGTCAACTTCCTCTTTTCGGTCGAGTTCGTCAGTCTTAGGACCAGGCGTCTCGTTGTTCACAATTTTGTCTAGCTTCGCTTCCTCTTCTCGCTCAGCTGCACGATATGCGAGCTCTACGAGCGCCTCAGCCATCCTGCTATACGCAAACATTTTGTCCTGGCCATCATCTGCGTTTTGGAGGCTGAGCTCGAAATACTCTAAACTGGGCTCTTGGAAATCTTGAGCTACCATGGCCATGCCAATAGCCCTATAAGATTGTGATGTCATGATCATTTCCATCTGCCAGGAGGACTTGGAGACGATGCGAATCGATTCGGCTGTGATGTTGTCCTCTCCACTGTGTCCTGCCTTACTCCTCTCCTGGAAATAGTCGAGAAGGTCTGGTCTGTGTTTCAGCATTTCCCTTCCATGTTCAAGAGAGGCGTGGGCAAAGAGAAAGGACCTGTAGGCTTCCCAGGAATATTGAGCACCAAGGAACCAATTCGCCACATGCGCCTCTGCGAGTCTGATGTAGATAATATCTTGGTGACGGATCAAGGGCCGTATCCAATCCGCGGCGCCAGGCGCAAGGGCGGATGATTTGATCCGAATTGCTTTAAATGCCCACTCACGGAGCGCATCTAGAGCTTTCTTTTCCTGCTCTTCGGATGTACCGAGTATGGTGTATCTGTCCAGGTCATAGTCCTGTTCGAAAACTCTGAGGGAGTTGTCTCGGTTGCATAATATGGTGTACAGACTGTTGATCACCTTTGCCGCCTGGTCGTCGTCGAGTTCATCGCACTTGATGTCTTGTAGATGTTTCATCCAGTGAGAGGTGCAATAAAACCGAAGTTCCCACTCGGCTGCAGTGTTTGTCTTTTTCCTGTTGAACGAGGATGTAAGGATCGCGGCGATTGCCTCGAACATCATCATATTCCCTATCGATGGAGAGCTCCGCAAACTGTTCGGATTGTGTTCATTCTCACGAAAGTATTCCCGTAAAGAACGCTCTTGGAAGCTCAGGTAGATATCCATATCTTCAGATATATTCTCATCGTCGTCGCTTTTAGCATCGTCTTCACCCTTGTCCGTCTCGTGGTCGCTCTCATATGTCTCATACGAGTCCGCCCAGGTCGCATTTGACAGTCGCAAGATTCTAAGGACAAAGTTAATGAGCGCAAAGTTCGCAGCTAACAGTCAAAGAGCGGTTGGATTACCTTGCTGATTTGTGTTCAACTTCTTCATCAACAACGATTCTGTTGTCTTTCGCAATGTACTCGAGCAACCTTCTAGCTGACCCCATGTGAAGTCGCTCTCTTGAATACGCAATCCAAGCAAAGAGCCTTCGAAGCAAGTCTCGGTCAACGTCTGTTCGATCACGCTGACAGTCTTCCAGGAGCATGCCATAAAGCGTAATGGTGCTATCTGGTAGCTTCTCGAGCTCTTTGAGGATCGGCGCTTCTCGGCCAATCGCGTTGAGCCTCCGTAACATGTGGTCAATATAACGGATACCTGGACTACATTAACCTTTTCTGCTGTAGTGGGAAAACAGATTCTCAGTTGACCGTAGAACTTGGGGCGACCATGAAATAGACTTCGACAATAAGGTATAGGAGATAATACTTACTATCAGCTTTCCTGCACAGTTTACGCGCAATCTTCTTCCTTGTGGGCAGCCTCAACTTACTGAGGCGCGATAATCGCTTCATCCTGGTCATCGCAACGAGTTTCATGTCTTCAACCACCATCTTTTTGTCAAGCATGAATTTCGTGGCCTCGATTTGACCGAATCCTAGCTCATCAGAAACGGCAGCATCAGTACTGAACATGATCTGTATGTTAGCCTCAGTTCTTGGAAGATTTTTGATGATGTCTATGATCCTCTTGATTGCGTCGTCTCCGGCTTCGTCAACACCGTCGAGAAGAAGAATCACCTTGCGGCCAGCCTTTGTGAATTTGGACGTAAACAAACGTCGCCAGAGAGCCTTTGCGTTCGATGACTCTTTAATCCACCTGGCCTCGTCGCGGCGCAATTCAGAATTCAATTCCTCACGGTATTTGACATTATAAGCCGCCACCTGGTATGCGCAAGACTTTAACATGGACTCAGCAGAACGTGCCTCGTCGTCGTCGTCCGCGCGGAAGAAGAAGAAGGCAACCGATGTTTCCGATTCGCCATCGAATTGTTCCTTCAAGGCCCTCGCAGTTGCGTATGTGATCATCGACTTTCCCATTCCTGGAGGGCCGGTGAGATGAACTATTCGTGATATACCAGCCTCAAGGTCTTGGTATATCATCGATTTGTCTAGCCACCCGAAAGTTCCTTGGACATAATTGCTCTCGAGGTCCGTCAATTGGCTTTTCGTGTCGTCGCGCAACTTCTGTTCCAGAATCTTGAGCGCCGCTGACTTTCTTGCACCTGCATCGATTGCCTGATCGCCTCCTAACTTGTTCTTCGGTTGCTGACTCTTCATGGTTCGATCTAGCTGCCTCGCCAATCTCTTCATCATGTCAGCCTGCTCCGACTCGGTGGTTTCCTGGCGCGTTTCCTGGCGCGTAACGACCTCCAGTATCTCCTTGCTGCTCATAGCGGCGTCCTGAGCGAATCCTTTCCCGGCTACAGCTATAGAAAAGTTGTGCTCCTCCATAGCCAGGATTTGCTGTCCTTGAGCGAGATTTTGTTGGCCGACGGCAACTCCCTGATGCCCCAGTTCGATGGCCTGGCTCACACCCGTTTGGATAGCCTTGAATTCCTTGCCGTATGAATCCAGTTTTCTCGAAGTGTCGATTGCTGTTCTTAAAGTTGCGATCTGAGTTGCGGCTTCGAACCTCTCAAGCTGCGTGTGCAGACCCTGGAAAGCGCCCTGAAGCTTTGCATCACTCCCGTCGACAAGAGCCTTGGCCCACTTCTTGAGCCGACCTTGGGAGGTTCGGTACTTCCTTGCAATAGCACATAAGACTAATAAGGATTTGAAGACTTTCATGAGATGTAACTGGAATGGCCTCATATCCGGTATTCGGTCCTCTAACATCGAGACCCTCTCGAGGAAGGAATTCACAATATCGAAGAACTGCAAGATCATGTCGTAGTCTTCTTTAACTGCGTTGGAAGCATTCATCACGCAGTTAAATGCTGTCAAGATGGCGGCACTTGGCGGGAATGCACTGCTCGCTGCGTTGGCAATGTTGGAGGCTATGCTTTGGATGATTTGCGAGTTCTTCGACACTAGGGTTCTGAGCTTATCTACGCGGCCTTTGTCATGGCGGAAAACGCTGAATGCTTGCAGCTGCACCTCCTGGTCGCCAAGAATTCGTCCAATATTCCACTGAAGTGAATCAGTGCCTCGGAGATCCTTTCCACCAGACTCATTAGCATATTCTTCGAGCGCCTGTTTCCACATCACCCCGAGATCACTGGCTTCGTCGCCCACGGGCCCACCACTGTAGTAGGAGGCCGCAGCCATCGCTTATTAATCGACAGCTGAATGACTGAATAGATAATTAGGACAATGGGAACGTCATTAGAATAGTATGAGCTTTTGTGCTGTTCCAGCTAAGCAGGCGACGTCTTTTTACACCTCGTGAGAGATTCTTGGGTCGCAGTGTCAGCCTGCATGCTGACTGGTTTGAGCTGGAAGAGCTGAAGAGCTGAAGTTTTTGGCGGGACTGGGTTGGCTGAGAGCCGTCCCGCAGAGCAAAAGGGGGTGGCAGGCGGCGCACTGTAATGGCTGATTGGATGTCCCCTACATAAATAAGCATTGAGATGTCGAAGCAAGTGCAGGTGCAGGGATGTCTGCAGCGACAGATCTAACTGATCCAACCGCAACCTACCTCTATCGTTCAGCTGCCACCAGGGTTAACAGTGGAGCTAAACGAGCAAATCAGGGGCCCTCGTCAAATATTCTAGTGGTTTGATTTGCTCGCTTAGCTCCACTGATGGCAGCCGATCGGATAAGGGGTGGTCGTCAAATTGATCAGTTCACCCCAGGTTTCATGCTAGCCGCCAGCGTACTCAGGGAACGTCAACATGTCAAAAGAATTGACCACCCTTATAATCAGCTCTATAAATTAAAACCAAAACAATCCAATCGACAATTCAAAGTGCCCGCTACAGATAGACACGATGCTTTGCAAACTCTGTCAGAAAATAAGACCCCCGCACCAATCACAAAGGACCTCGATCCGGTATACCGTGAAAGTGCAAGAGCACTCCTGTCTCGTTCGGCATCACGCCAATTTCTCCGACCTGATCCAATCCGCTATAAATGGCTGTGAGCTCTGTTCATTGTTTCGCCCGTTCATCGAAAACGCACTGGTAGAAGCCGCAAAGGAACGAGAGAACGACCATGAAGTTGGCGAATACCCCGGCTGGTTTGCAGATGACCCTTTCGAAGATGTGAATGCTCATCTACCGATGATCCGGCTAACCAAGGATATCATCTACGAGGATGAAGGCGATCGGTATCAGTGGTTAGACTGTCGATTAGATGAGAAGAACGATGCGCATCGCAAGGCGACTGAGGAGGCGCTGGAACGAGAGGAGGAGGAGGATATACTAAGGGGATTGCTGCCGAAGAACCGTAACAAGACTGACAATTATGAGATCCTTCAGTGGCTTTCCCAGGATAAGAATAAGTATACGGGCCCAGAGCAGATCTGGATCAGGGGATGGACGTATTATGACGATGAGTTTAAGCAGGGCGGACAGTACGAGGCGAGCACAGTACTTACGCTTGGTGCTGGAGCGTTGGATATTGAGTATCTTGACCTGGATCGTCTTGAATGGTGCATTGACAACAAGCACTTTGGATCGGGCAGGACGGCTTTAGTAATGGAGATACCTGGGCTGTGGCTACACAAGATCATCGGATTGACTATACATCGAGAGGAGCCTCTGAGTGATATTGAACCCCACTTTGAGTTCTTCCAACGCCGAGGTATGTCGTTTCCTGCTTTCGGCTGACTGCATGATTGAATCTAGGTTTAACGCTTTTGCTGATATTGACCTTAGCGAACTTGAAGAAATTATCTCCGCCGGTCTATGCCCTAGACGTGGCTGAAGATCCGAAAACAGATGCATGTTTAAGGCTTGTCCGTAACTGGCTATCTTCATGTGTTGGGTCCCATGCCCGATGCGAGCAGCTTTCTGGGACTGAGGTTCCAACAAGACTCATCGATGTCGGGCTAATAAACAGCTCACAAGATGTCCACCTGCAAGCAATGGCGCCTCAAGATCAAAAAATCCCTTACGTGACTCTGAGCCATTGTTGGGGATCGGATGTCGCCCAGATAACGAGGCTTACCAAAAATACTTTGGAGGAGATGATGGAAAGCATTAATGAAACAACAATTTCCAAGAGCTTCCAAGATGCCATCACCATCACCCGCGGCTTGCATATTCCCTACCTCTGGATCGACGCTCTCTGCATCATTCAGGACTCAGACGAAGACTGGGCCATCGAGTCTGCAAAAATGGCCCAATATTACAAAGGGGGCTCCGTCATGATCTCCGCTCTCGCATCACCTAGTGCAGGCCACGGAATCCTGCATCCACGCCGCTCTGACACCAACGCCGTTAACGTCTCTCTTCATAACCATGATCTATATATCCGGCCCGCGCTGGAAGACTCCTTGTCTGTGATACAAGACGGGACGCATCGCCATTCCCAAGTCCGCCAAGAAATCTCCGTCCAGCCCCTAAATACCCGAGCATGGACCCTGCAAGAGCGCCTCTTCGCCCCGCGCATCATCCACTACGCCGCACAGCAGCTCATCTGGCAATGCAAGACCTGCATCGCTTCCGAAGACAACCAGTTCTCCTTCCTCCCCGGCGGCCGAGTCCTCAGCCCCGTCATCGATCTCGTAAACTTGGATACCGAGCGCTCCACAAACGTCGGCAAGAATATCCGCCCAACCATCCAGTCAACGGGATGGTATAATCTGCTTCAAGAATACACAAAGCGACAGATTACATATCCTTTAGACTTACTCCCAGGAATCTCCGGCCTCGCACGCGAAGTCCAAGATTTGACGGGAATCAAGTACCTCGCCGGGATCTGGGATGCGTCCCCCTCGATCCTTCTCCACAGCCTCCTCTGGCGCGTCGGCAGCTTATCTAGAAGCCCTCCACCCACCCGCTCTCACAATGGCTCACCAACCTGGAGCTGGTCCTCCCTCCGCGGCGAAATCACCCAAATAGACAAAGGCCCCCACAACTTCATCTCGCAACCCTTACTCGATCCTGTATTCTTCTTCCGCCAAGCGACTCCTTTGACCGCGAATTCTTTCGGACAGGTTTCGGGCGCCAGAATCTACATGTCGGGCTTCGTGCACGCCTATACGGGTCCCTCGACCTTTGCCGAGTTCCAGACCAGGAAGCTGGTTGAGCGGTTGCGGATTGGTGATAAGGAGAAAGGGTCACACGCGTATGGTGAATCCGCCCTCATCTACGACAACAGCTCTGTTCGCGATCCATATGCCGATCTCGCCGCCATCACCGCCATTGGCGAAGCGCAGCAAGAACCGCAAATCCAGCTCGATATCCCAGATGTGGGGTACGATTTCTCGACTCGCGGTGGAGAAGAAGGAGAGCAGCATATTCTCTTATTTATGGGACGATGGAATGACGATCCGAAATCTGACAAGGATTTGAATGCCGAGCAGCAGTTTCTGCTTTTGAGGCGCGTGCGGATGATCGATGAGAGCAGGAAGCATGCAGATAATTGGCCTATTTTTGAACGAGTGGGGATTGCGGAGGTGCAGGATCCGTATCTGCTTGATATTTCTGCGGCTGAGGAGTGGGAGCGCAAAACTGGGATTCTCGTATAAGTCTAACAGCAGCACAATAGCCACTTTACAGTCAGTGTGTCAAAAATCATGATTATGATTATTTTTTAAGTAATAACCGAAGTCCCGCACCGAAACACGCTTATTTCGCAGCACGCCATCAACTTCAAAATTTAATTATTAAATAACCACACATCCGTTCGTAATAAAATTAAAAATGGGAATAGAATCAATTGAGATCTCAAGATTGTACAGTTCAGAATTTTTATCTAAAGCGTTGTGGTAGCCTGATTGTACGAGTGCTTGATTTCCCCGTTACGACCCCCCCCTTCGGCGTGCTCTTGTAATTGCTCCACCACTATAGTTTTTATAGGCGCTTTATGTCGTGGTCTTGCTGGCGTAGATACCTTATACTGTTTTGACACGGTCGGAGCAATTTTTTTGGCCTTGGTTCCAGTACAAACGGCTTTCTCCTTCGATGACTTTTTCGCCACTTTATTCGCCGCACCTAGCTCCTTTGCAAGTTACTTTTTAGTAGCTTAGCACGCCTCTCCTCCACCTTTTTGGCCCGTTCTTGAGCCTCCTGCTTCCTTTTGAGGGCATTCGCAACTCGTTTAATCTTACGGTCGAATTTGGCTTGTTCCTCAATTGCCTTAATCGCCTCCTTCTCTTGTTGATACTCCCTGGCCTTCACGACCTGTCTAGGTGAGTAATAGTCGATTATACCCTTATTTGGCTAACTAGTTAAGTTTAAATGAATATCCTGTTAATCCTTTTTCTTTTAAGGATCAATAACCTTAAATAAACCCTTATTTTCGTGTTCTAAAATAATAATGCGAGTAGATAAGTGAAATGTTATAAAAAAGAGAGTTTTAACTTTATTAATAATCGGTTCTTTTTCGTATATAACTTGAAATTAATATATTACTTTTATAATCTTTAAAATTCTTAATTTAAATATTTTTTATAATATTAAAGGGATTAAGCGAATAATTATCTTAATAATATAATTCTTATTAATTAATTATATATTCGTTTTTTAAAAAGTATATTTAATATTTTATTTTATAAATATTTAATCTTAAATCTTTTTAAATATTCTTTAAATTTTTTTTAATATAAATATATACTTTATTAATTTATTTATTAAACGGATTAATTTAATAAAATAAAAAGTTAATAATAATTAAAAGAATTTAATATTAAATAATTAAAAATATTATATTATATAAAGAAATAAAATTAATAAAATAATCTTATAAGAATTAATTTATTTAATAAATATTATATTAATATAATTTAAATATTTATTAATAATAAAAAGATATTTTTAAATTATATATAAAAGTTTAATATAATATTTAAAAACTTATTTAAATTATATTAATTTAATTATATTATTTAATTATTTATTATTTAAAATTATAAAATATACTTTAAAATTAATTATACTATTATTTACTTATAAGTTTATTAAATTATTTAATTTATTCTTATAAATAAAAAATAATAATATTCATTTTTTAATTATTAAAATATAAATTAAAATAAAGATAAACTTTTAATTTTTATTTTATTTTATTTTAATAATTTATTTTAATTTAAAAGTTTTTTTTATTATAATTTTCTTTAAAAATTAAATAAATCTTATATAAAGAATATATAATTTATATATAAGGAATTATATATTAATTATATAATAAGTATTTATTAAAGTATTAAATCAAGTTTATAAGAATAATATTTAAAAATAAAGACTTTTAAAAGTTTATTATATAATAAACTTTAATTATAAAAAATTATTAATTAATTTCTTAAATATATAAAATTAAAATTTTTAAATATACTTTATATATATACTTTATTTATTATTTATATCTTTTATATTTAAATTAATTTAATCCTTTAAGAAATAATTTATTATAAAGTAATTAAATAATCATTATAATAATATATTAAATAATAATTAAATTAAAAAATAATTAAAAAAATATTAATAAAGAAATTAAAAATAATATTATATTATATTATAAAATTATAAAAGAAATAATATAAAAAGAATAAATTTATTAACTTTAAAGTTTTATTAATATAATTATAATATAATTATATAAAATTATTATTATATTAATCCTTTATTTAATTTATTATATATTTAAAATAAAGGAATTATTAATTTATAAAAGAAAAAGTATTAAAGAATATTAAAACTTTTTTTATTAAATAAAATTAAAAAAAAAAAAAATAAGAATATAATATAAATAATAAATATTAATAAAATTATATATTATATATTTTATTTTAAAGAAATAATAAAAAATATTTAAAAGTATAAAGAATATTAAAAGAGTATTAATAATATATTAATAATAAAAGTAAAAGTAAAAGATAAAATAATATATTTTAAATATAAGAAAAATAATTATTATAATTATAAGAAGTTTAAATATAAATTATTTATTTATTTAAAATTAAAAAAATAATCGAAAAATATTAATATTTTATAATAATTATACTCGTTTATATTATAAATAATAAATTTAAATGTGAGATGGATGGTGGTAGGCAATAAGTCAGCGGAATCAGTGAGTTGTGAGACCAGTGGATTCAGTACAGAACTAATCTCTGAACCCCCTAAGAGGTTCAGGTGAGCATCCGCTATATACATATAAGTGGTCACGCGTCTATCCCGCACTTATTCAGCAAGGCGTATAATGGTAATGTAATTGATTTACAATCAACCGGAGGAGCGAAGGTGCACAGGCACCTGCAAGCACCTCGCTGACAGTGTATAACCCAAGTCATGTGCAGACCTGCCGTGTGATTTCCCACGTGACAGCCAGCACACATCACATTAAAAAAAAAGAGAATAATAATTAAGATTATATTAAAAAGAAAAAAAGAAAAATAAAAGATAAAAATATTAATAAATTTAAGAATATAAATTAATTATATTTAATAAAAATTAATTTTATAAATGGATTTAATAAAATTTAAAAATAAGATAATATAATTAATATCTTTAAAGGATTAAAAGATTTATATATATAAGGATTATTTTATATAATGAATATTATAAATATATTAAATAATTAATAAGAGATTAATATATAATTTATATTATATAATTTTAATTTAAAAAATATTAATATAATCTTAAATTATTTTTAATTAATATAAATTAATCCTTTAATATTATTTAAAAAAAGAATATTAAAGTATATATTTTAAAAAAAGAAATTAAAACTCTTAAATATAAAAGAGTTTATATAAATATTAAAAAATAAAAAATATATATTTATTTTAATATATATATTAATAAATATATAATAAATAAATATTATAATAATAAAAGAAATTATTTTTAAGGAATTTTAAAATATTATTAAAGTATTTTTAAAAGAAATAATAAATATTTTATTTAATTATTATTTTATAAAATATAAAATTAATTTAAAGTTTAATATAAAATTATTATATAAATTAATTTATATATTATTAAAAAAGGAATTTAAAGTCTTATAAAAATATTTAAAAATTAATAAAATAAAAGAGTAAATATAATACTTTATTAATAAAATAAAAGTCTTAATTATATTTATTTTAAAAAAGTAAAAAGATTTATATTTTTATATAAATTATTATAATTATTTTAAATATTATATAATACTTTTTAAATTTATATTAATTATATATTAATAAAATTTATTAATATTATATATATAATATATTTTAATAATATATAATTATATTATAAAATATATTTAAATAATTAAATTAATATTAATTTTATATTAATTTAAATATTTTTAAATAATAAATTTAAAGATTAAATTACTTTTAAATAATAATTTAAAAATTAAATTTCGATTTAATTTACTTATATTAAAATAAAAGATTTTATTAATAAAGGATATTAAAGTCTTAATAAAAAAAGATACAGTTTTTATAAAATTAATAATATAAATTATTTATTTAAATTTAATATAAACTTTTAAATTAATAAGAGTTTTTAAATTTAAAAGAATAATCTTTTATTTTTAAAATTATATTCTTATATAATATATTAACATTTAATAAGTCACGTGATATTAGTTTAATTTAAATTATAAACTTGAATTAAACTTATTTATAAAAAATAAAATTATATATTTAATCTTATTATTAAAAAAGTTATAATTTTTTAAAAATTTAAATTTAATATTAAGATTTTAAAATATAATTATAATAATATTATTATATATAATAAGAATATTAAAATCCTGATTTTTATTATTTATTTAAAACTTAAAATATTATTTTAATAAATAATATTATAAGGATTTAATTTAATTAATAATTTAATTTTTTAAAAATAAATATAAAAAATAAATATAAAATAAATATATAAGAATTATATAAATATAATAATTTTAAATTTAATTATTTTTATAATTTTTATTATTTATTTAATATATAAAATATTATTTTAATTAAGTATTTTATATAAATTTCATTTAATTAAAAATTTAAATTTAATTAATAAATTATTAAGAAAAAAGTTTATATATAATTTAAATTATTATTTATAATAATTTAATTTTTTAAAAAATAAATATAAAAAATAAATATAAAATAAATATATAAGAATTATATAATAAGTTTAATTATATAAGTTTATATTTTTAAATTAATTTTTAAGTTATTTTTAAATAAAGAAAATTAAAATTATTTATTTTATTTTATATTTTTAAATTTTTTATTTTAAGAATATAATTTAAAAGAAAATAAAATATAATATATAATAATAATTTAAAATATTAATAAATAATTTAAAGATTTAAAATTTTATTATAAAATTTATTAATAAGTAAATAACTTTAAATATATAAACTTATATAATTAAATTTATAAATATAATTATTTTAAATTCAAGAGTTTTAATAATTTTTATTATTTATTTAATATTTAAAATATTATTTTAATTAATTAATAATTTAAGTTTAATTAATAAATTATTAAGAAAAAAAGTCTATATATAATTTAAATTATTATTTATATAATTTAATCTTTTAAAGAATTAAAATAAAAAAATAAATATTATATATAAAAAATATAATTATTATAAATATATATAATTATAATATTAAAGAAAAGAAAATAAAATTTATAATTAATTAAATATAATTATCACGCGATTATATAATAAAATTATATAATATAAAATATTTTATATAATAAATATTTATTATAAAGAGAATTTAATTAATATTTTTAATAATTAATATATTTAAAAATAATATAAAAATCCATTTATTATTTAAAATAAAATTTCTTTTTTTAATTTAATTATTTTATTAATTATTTAATATTTTTAAAATTTATTATAAAATTTAATTTAATAATATAAAAGTAATATTTTTAATATTATATATTAATATTTATTTAATTATAAATAATTTTATATAATTTATATATTTTAAATTTCTCGTTTAATTTCAATTAATTATAATATTAAATTTCTTATTTAAAATATTTTTATTTTTATTTCTTTTTATAAAAAACTTTAAAATAATTATTATTTTTATAAATAAAAATATTATATTATTTATTATAATAATATATAAAAGATAAAAATATAAATAAATTAAATATAATATAATATTTAAATCTTTTAAATATTATTTATAAATAAAAGATTTAAAATAAAAATAAAAACTTTAAATATTATAATATTAAATATTTTTAAAATAAATAATAATAAATAATAAATTAATAGAATTAATAAATTATAAAACTAATAGATTTAATATAGAACTAATCTCTAAACCCTTTAAGAGATTTAAGTAAATATCTAATATATATATATAATAATCACGTATCTATTTTATATTTATTTAATAAAATATATAATAATAATATAATTAATTTATAATTAATCGAAAAAGTAAAAGTATATAAGTATTTATAAGTACTTTACTAATAGTATATAATCTAAATTATATATAGACCTATTATGTGATTTCTCACGTGATAACTAGTATATATTACAAATATTCTTTCTTTTAATAATCTTATTTCTAAAATCTCTTATATTTATTTTAGTAAACTATTTTTATTATTTTGAAATAAACTTCTAATTAATATTAAAAGAGTATATAAATTATAATAATAATTAATATACGGATTATATTTATATTTTTGTAAAATTATTACTAATATTAATTTATTAATAAAAAGATAATTAATAATAAACAAAATAGTAATTATAATATTATATATATTATTTATATATAATATATTCCTATTAGTCTAATTAAAAACTATATTCTTTTATATTAAGATATTATTTTATATTTTAATATTTCTTTCTATTTAATATATTAAATATTCTAAATAATTTTAAAAATAGAAAAATTTATATATAAATAATATATAAAAGTTCCAAATATTTTAAAAGAAATAAACTTATTCTTTAAAAATCTTTAGGAATTAATATTATTATAATAAATTATATTCGGAATAGAATTAATATAAATTTATAAATAATTAATCCAAATACTTTATTAATATTATTTAAGAATTAAATTATTTCTTATAAAATAATCTTTTTTCCTTAAATTAATAATATAATATTCTATATACTTATACTTTTTAGCTTTTTCTTCTATTTCTTTTTAAGACTTTCTTTAATCAGATTTTTTATTTAATTTTTAAATTTCCAAAATATTATAATTCTATTAAATTAATTAAAAGTAATATAATAATCTTTTAAATACTTTTCTAAAAATTAATTAATATTTTAAATATTTTAAATATTTAATTATTAATTCAGATATATAATATATTCAAATATCTAATTTAAAGAATTATAAATATTATTCTAGTAAATTTCTTTAAGATTCTTATTTGAATTTCTTAAATTTCTTTAAATTTTCTAAAAATTATTTAAATTTTTAAAAACTAATATAAAAATATTAAATTCTATATATCTTTTCGGAAATTTACTAGATTTAGAAAGACTAGATTAATAAATAAAAAATATTTCTTAATATATATTTAGAAATTTATATAATATATAAGAAAGATATTAATAATTTCCAGTTCTGGATCTAGAAGAAATAAAAAAGGATTAATAAATTTATTAATTCTTTTTATTATATAATAGTTATATATAAAGAATCGGATTTATAAATTAATATTCCTGAAATAAATTCTTATTATTCTTTAAAGTCCTTGATTAATTTATAATAAAAGTATTATAAAATATATAATATAAATATTATATTAATTATTAATATTTTTAAAGAGTTTAAAAAACTATTAATAATAAATATCTCGAATTCGAATAATATAATAATTATTATAATTAAAGAATTAATTATAGAAATTCGAACTTATTATAAAATTTATATAATAATTATAAATTCATTTCTATTCTCTTTAAACTTTATTTTACTAATACTTCTTATAGAATTATATTATTCCCGAATTGGAGAAATATATTCCAAAAGAGATTATTTAATATTTAGAATTTAATATTTTTCTTTAATAGAAAATAATATTATTAGATTAGAAATTATTTTTTATTTAAGATATTTATAATTAAATTACTTATAATAAATCTCTTTTATTCTTTTTTATAATCTTTTTCTTAAAATATAAATATAATTATTTTATAAGTTTTAATAAAATTCTAAAAATCCTTATAGGAAAAAAAACTTAAAAAAAGAATATTTTAATTATTATTTAAGACTTTTTTAAATCTATTTAGTCCTTTTTTTATTTATAAAAACTAATCTTTTTATTTTAGTAAATTAGAGTTTTTTAATATTTTAAAAGGATTTTATAAAATCCCTATTAGTTCTAAATTATAATTTTTATTATATAATTTTAGAAAATTCTTAATATTTTCAAGATTAGAGAAAACGGGAAATTATATATTATAATTATTCGACTAGAATCTCTATTTAATTAAATACTAATACTCTTTATATCTATTATCTTATTTATAATTAATAATAGTTTTAATTTCCTGTTTTTATTCTTTATTATTATTTATAAATTCCGGAAACTCTTTAATAGAATATAAATCGGAATTCTATTCTTTCTTTATTATATATTCTTTAAAAAAGGAAATATAGAAAATTAAATATAATCTATTATATAAACTTGGAAATTCTAATTTATATATAGATTTATTAATATATTCAAGAATTTTAAATAGATTTATAAATTTGAATATAAGTTTTTCCGATTTTAATTTGAGATTTTTAATTAATAATATAATCTAAACTCTTTTAGAATTGTATTTTATTAATTAATATTTATTATAATAGGTCTCTCGATTATTTTATATATAATCTCAAAGTTCTTAAAACTTTTTTTATTCTTTAAAAAGAATCTCTAATCTCTTATATATAATTAATATCTTTTCTTTAATTCTATTTTCAGGATTTTATAAAAATTTCAAATAATAATTATAATATATCTTAAATAATATATTCTATAAAATCTAATATTTTAAATTATTATATATAAATTTTATAAAAGATAATTTCTCAAATTAATTATTCTTTTAAAAATTATAATAATTTCTTAAATAGTATTTAAGAATTTAATTTTATTTTTCTATTTATTTATTTATTTATAAATAGAATATTATATTTAGATATTATTTATATATTTAATAATAATAGAAAATAAATTAAAAATAAATTATAAATACTATTCTCTAATTAGAAATAATTTTATTAAATATATTAAATAATAAAAATATATTTTTTATATAAATTTAATAAATTCCAAAAGGTTAATTATTTTCGAATACTAATTAATAATAATAAGAATTATATTAAAATCAAGATCTTTTATCGGATTTTTATATAATAATAGATTTATAATAAAATCTATAAAGATTTTATTTTAGAGTCTTTCAGATTATAATAAACTATTTAATAAATTATATAATATATACTATTTGATTTTAATTTTCTAATAAATATTATATTTTTTATAATATATATAAATATTAGTTTTTATATTTTTTCAATATTAGAATCTTTTAAAAAACTCGAGTATTTTCTTAATTCTATAATATTTTATTAAAGGATTATTATAATAGAATTTTATAACTTTTTTATATAATACTAGATTCTCTAATATAATAATTCTTAATTTATATTTAAATAAGTCCGAATTATCTATTATTCAGATTTCCTTTCTATTAGTATTTCTTTTATTAAATCTCTTTTTTATAATATTTTAATATCGGGAATTATTTCTTTAAATTATTTAAATAATATCTAATAAAGATTTAAATAAAAAGATTAATATTATAATCCTTTTAGTAATTATATATATTTATATTTATAGAATTAAATATTTATAATTATATAATTTAAAGACTCGAGAAAATAAGTCTTTAATATTTTTAAATAATAAGATTAAGAATATTCTCTTTATATTAATATTTAAAATAATACTTTTAAGATATATTTTATTATCTTAATTCTCTTATAAATAATCCAGATAAAAATCTCTTTACTTTTTATATAATAAATAATCCCCTCGAATTATAATAGAGATAATAAATTTCACAAATTCATTTTCGAAAAGTGACTTTTTAGTAATTTATATAATCACTTGAATTATAATAATAAAAACTTTTTTGAGTTTATTCTAAAGGATTAAAAATTAAATTATATTAATAGAATTATTAATATAATTAAAGTATTTATTAGATCTATTTATAAGATTTAAAATACTTTTATAATATATAATCTCAAAATTATATATTATAAAATATATTATTTAATATATTTAATAATTTTTTAAATATTTTATTTTTATAAAATATTAAAGATTTTTATAATTAATAATAATCTCGATTATATATTTAATATCTTTAAAATAATAATATTAATATTTAAAGACTTTTATAATTATAAGAAATTCTTTATTATAAATATTATAATTATATTTAATTCCGATAAGTTTCCGGAATTAAAATACTATTAAATACTAAT
>KZ613539.1:71724-92624 GCA_002865625.1 Hyaloscypha hepaticicola
TTATATAAATATTATAATTATATAAATATTATAATTATATAAATATTATAATTATATAAATATTATAATTATATAAATATTATAATTATATAAATTTAAAAGTTTATATATTATAATTATTATTTATAATAAATAAAATAAAAATTTATATATTTTAAAATATATAATTAATATTATTATTTATTTTTAATAAATTACTTATTTTCTTTTAAAGAAAATATTATTAAAAGGTATTAAAACACGCCCTTTTAAAAATATTAAAGGGAAAAACAATAGCTTTAAAGTAATGGCTATAAGTGATTAAAGAATATTTAAACGGAAAAGAAATAACAATTTGGATCTTATTAAACACGGGAGATCTCTCAATAGTCACTAGCGGATTTATACTACTTGCAAAGACCTTGGAGCAAGCTACAAGGAGAGGTCAGTAAATGTTCGACCTGGTACCGAAATAAGCTTATCTATCTCCCCCACTAGCCCTTCTCTATCCTGATTAGTCAAGCTCCTAACGCCCTTCCTCAGCCTAGTAATTCTAGCCTCGCGGGATTTTGTCTAGGCCGTGCGATCATGTCAAACAATCTAGAGTGAAAAAAGTAAGTAACAGATAAGAAGGATTTGCTAATGAAACTGTTTCAGGTTGTTGAGACTGTCGCCTTCCTTCCGATAAGACATGTCCTACGATCACAGCTAAATCGTACATGCCTGCCTGACGATTTAGCTGTGATGCCTGGCGCGCGACATCTCTCACCGAACGAGGGGACAAGGGCACGGGAGGTGGGATATTTCGGATCCGGTATTTTGGCTGCCTTTGAGGCCGGAATTCCCTTTTTGGAGCATCTAAGCGAGAAGTGTGGCCCTTTAAAGAAGCGAATTCTAAATGCGCCGCACTTTGAATACATATTTAAATACCTCTTTTCCACATTATTTATTTTACACTTAAATGATTAATTATATTAGGCTTAAAGATTGCGATTTTAACGCTCTTTTAGAAAATATAAAATTCCTTGGTTTCGCTGCGTTATTATTTGCGAATTGTACGCGCGATGAAATTTGCTGAGATATTTGGTGCGGAACTTAAAAGCGGCAAAATATGCTTTAGTGTGAGTGCCTTGCAGTTTCTAGGAAAAGTTAATGCCTTACCAAAAGGTGGTCAAAAGCGTACCCCATATCTCTAATCTGTGCAGCCCTTCCCTGCGTGGGGAAGCAAGCCAATAATCAGACCCGTATGTGGGCTGGACCAACGCAGTGTAGGATTTATCCGCTGCACCTTCGAAGTCACACCTAACCGAGATCCACAGTCAATGCACGCCCACAGTCAATGCACACTCATATTTTAATTACTTCACTATCTTCAAAGTTCAATAAAATATAGACCGAAGAAGATATGGAAAAAGCTATTAATAAACTGAATATATAATTGATATTTAATTATACTTAGATATCTGAAAAATATAATATTATATATACGATATTAATATAAAGATTTTTAGATCTTTATACCTTCCGGTAATAAACTACCTCCTTTACTATAAATTCCTTACAGACACTCAAGAAGAAGTTTTAATTAATCAGATTAATAAGTTTATTATACGGGGAATCCCTCTTATAATCTATATTATCAAGAATCTTATAAAAGAGATAATTGGACGAGAGATTCACAAGAACTAGACTGTCCATTTTATTAAATAATACTCGTCCTATTTTAAGAGCTTTTATTTATATAATATAAATAATTTATATATTAAATTTGAATATACACCTTATATTAAACACTTCTTTAATTTAATATTATTTGATTTTAATATTATTTTAACTCTTTATATTTTTTTGTGAATAAATTTAATTAATATATCTCTTCTTTACTTAATTAATAAAAGTAATCTATTAATATAATATTATAATTGAAAAATATATATAATTGGAATAAGAAAGGATTTTTAATTAGTTTAGTATATACTTTAAAGTATATTCTCATAAAAAATTATATAATAATAGTCGAATTATATCAGTAATTCAAAACGGTTTTAAAGAATTTATTAGTTTATTAACGAGTATTTACACTAACAGAATAGTCCTCTCGCTTATTCTTATTTATAAGAGAATTTCAAGAGACCTTTAAAATACTTAATTAAAGGATTTGAATAAGAAATAATATATTTACTTTATATTATTAATAAATAAATAATCTTTTAATAAGTTTAATATAATATATTTACTGGATATTTTTAATCTTATTATAAAAGCAAAAGCGGAATGAAGCCGATATCTCTTAATTATTAATAAGTATTTCAATTATATAAATATGGAATTTATTATTACTTATAATTATTTCAAGATCTTTCTTCTTATATTACTTTCTTATTTAATATAATAATTATAATCTCTTGATATCGGTTATTTTCTCTTATTATTAATTTATTATATAATTAAACTAGAAAAGATTATAAAAAAGAATAAAGACTTAATATCCTTTATTAAATATATATTTTAATTAGCTTTCAAGCTTATATAAGATAATTCTATAATTAAAGAAAATATTCTTTTAACCTTTATAAAATAGGGGATTTGGTTAATAAAACCAAATATTATTTTAAATATTATTATAATCTAGTATTTAAAGATACCTTTAAATAATTCTTTAGATAAAATATTCACTCCGTATATAATAAAACAAATATAATAGTTCTCAAAAATCCATAATAGAAGGCTGTTAAAGGAGGCCTTTCGCAAGCTTATTAAAGCGAATGAGATAAATGTAACTCGCACTTTAATTATAGAGCACTACGCGAATGGGTTAAAGAAAGCTTTACAGATAGAATAAAAGAAGAGATATTAGGGAAAGAAGCTCAATTTAGTAAGGGAGCCTTCAGGTAGGGCCCAGTTCTTTGGAACGGAGGAAATAATAACCGTGCAAGCTAGGGAGACTGAGAAGGTGGTATTAGTTGAGAAGGAGAAATTGGATAAAGAGAAGGAGAAGGAAGAGAAAGCTGTTACTAAAGCTGTAAAGGAAGCCTTAGCAGTTGAGGAGAAGTGTCGGAAAGCTGAGTAATAGGAGATTAATAAGTAAGTGAGCCTTGAGGAGTATAACCAGGGGATTTTGGATCGGGCGAATACCCGTAAAGCAATTACGGCCGCCAAGAAAGAGGCTATAGTAATCGCAAAAGCTGCTAAAAAGGCCAAACCTTCTCGAATAGTTATATTAAGGGTTAGGTCCACGATTCTAGCTAGTTTGGGGTCAGAGGAACAGGTTGTGGTTGAAGAACCGGAGGAGGAAGTGAGGGTAGTGGTATAGCAGACTAGGTTAGGGAGGCAGATCGTGCTACCACAACGCCTTCGAAAATGAAAAATCCTAGTTGGCCAATCTAATACGCCTACTTTAATCGCTTTATATTTTCATTTTTAGCTCAATTGGTTATGTGGTTATTTTTAAATTAATTATTTAACTTGATGGGGTGCTGTAAAAATCAGCCGTGCATTGACTGTGGGCGTGCATTGACTGTGGGCGTGCATTGACTGTGGATCTCGGTTACAGTACAGTGCAGGCGAGTTGGACACAAAACTTATTTTGTGAACTAATCACAATGCAACTACTTCGTACCTTGGATTACTTGTCATATAGGCTGGGTTTCCGTAGAGGTGCAGTAACGTCCAACAAGGCTGTTCCGCTTTCGTCTGAGTCGGCTTCACATACGTTGCCGGCTCATTGTGAGAAGTACCTCGGCGTAGACCCTATGCCGTGCGATATGTCTACCGCCCTATGGCAGGGAGTTTGGCATGATTTGCTCTGCAAGCCACGAGGGTGGTGAGTACTGAGGCCAATAACGAAATCATGGACCGCGGAGCGCGAATATTACGACTTATGATTAAGTGCTTACTAATATTAGAGTCATAGAAAAGCTTTAAATAATCAGTAAAGTAATGTATTTGCTTGATTAGATTAACTAATTCCGTGATTTTTGTTTTCGATTTTTAATTTGGGGCTTTTGTCGTCGCCCTTACTCTCGGCCTCAGTAGTGCAGCACAGTCCACACCATAGAGGGTTAGGCCGAGGGTCTAAATCAAACGGGGAAGTTCCAAATTTAGGTCTCTTGACTCGAACGGCTTACCACTGCATGTATTTCGGTGTGCAGGGCTGACGCATAAATTGGTTTTGTCCGCAAATGTATATAGGAAGCTTTCCATCGCCAATTTTCCATGCCAAGTTTCCTGTTCGTGACTTTTTTTTAAGTTCTTTTGAATATCCGTCTGAACGTACTGGAACGGTCGAACACTTTTTGTGAAAATGGACCTCGTTCATCTATTGGAGTCTGATTCGCTATCCTCTTCTACGGTAGCTATCATATTCTCTGGACTCTACTTATTGTACCTTATTGGCGTTGGAATCTATCGTCTTTACCTCAGTCCATATTCCAAATTCCCCGGACCGAAGCTAGCTGGCCTCACGTACGGATTTATGTTCTATTACGATGCGCTTGGTGTCGGGGGACAGTACATCTATAAAATCCAGCAGTTGCATGAAGAATATGGTACGTGAAGCTCCACCGGGTGTGCAAACCCTTCTTTTTGACATGATTGCTTCGCGACAGGCAGCCCTATCATAAGGATTAGTCCACACGAACTCCATGTCAACGACCCCAATTTCTACGACGTACTCTTCGCTGGTGCTCCCAGCAAGCGTGACAAGCCGCCGACCTGGTCACATGCATTCAGCGGCTTCGATTCAATCTTCGGCACTATCTCACATGATAAACACCGTCTGCGACGGAATGCTGTAGCCCGATTCTTCTCCACAGCTTCTGTCCGGAAGCTTGAACCAACAATTCAAGAGAATATATCTCGCCTCATGGCCGTGTTTCGAAAATATCAGAAATCCGGAGAAGTGCTTCACATGAAATCTGCGTTCGGGGCTTTGACGAGCGATATCATCGCGGAGTATTGCTTCGGGGTCAATGAGAATTACATCGAGGCGCCGGACTTCAATGCCACGGTCCTAGAGACCACAGAGAAGTTGGCAAAAAGCATGCACATCACAGTACATTACCCATGGCTTCCGGTGTTTATGAACAGTCTACCTGAGGGAGTAATAGAAGCAATGTTTGGACAAGGCATGGCAATCTTTTTCGCTTTGAAGCGCGTATGTATCTCCCTCCAAGTTCGATTATTCTACTAACATGCAAAACATAGCATTGTGTGGCGAAGATAAAAGAGACAGTGGCCACACGTGGTGACTACTCGAATGTCAAACACAGAACTATCTTCCACGACGTGCTAGACAATAAATCTCTACCAGAAGCGGACAAATCAATTGACCGTTTATCACAAGAGGCACAAGCACTGCTTGCTGCAGGCACATCTACGACTTCAAACTCTCTTGCAGCGGCACTCGTCTATCTATTGCTGGATCAAAAGAGATTGCAAGTACTTATTAAAGAGCTAGAGGAAGCCATGCCTGATATCTCTAAACCACCCAAGGATGCAGAGCTAGAGAAACTACCCTATCTTGTAAGATCTACAGTCTGAACGCGAAGAAGGTATATGAACTGAAAGACTTTAGAGCGCGGTTATCGAAGAGACCCTTCGCCTCTATTCGGGTATTTCGTACCGCCTCACCCGCTCAGCTCCAGCGGAGGTGCTTCAATTGGGGGAATGGACCATTCCACCAAATGTAAGGGTTCTTCTTGGGCGATGCATTTCTCGAGTGCCAGCTAAAATTTCCACAGGTTGCTGTAAGTATGCATGCCCCCCTAATCCACCACAACCCCAGAATATACCCCGAGCCGTTGTCATTCATTCCCGAGCGCTGGCTTCCATCTCCGTCCCCGCCTGGACTTCCATCCCGTCCAGAAGGGATACCACAAGCGAACCCAAAATATCTAATGCCTTTCTCCCGCGGCACACGAAACTGTATTGGTCAACCACTGGCACACGCTGAAATTTTCATGACACTTGCAAATGTTTTGAGGACTTTTGTGAGATTAGAGAAGGATGAGAATGGAGTGGAAGCGGCGAAAGGTATGAAGTTGTATGAGACGGATCGCAGGGACACCGATATGAAAGCAGATTTTGGATTGGCTGTACCGGAAATGGGACGGGGGGATATGAGGCTGATTCTGGAATAGCAGAAGTCGTTTTAAATCACTAGTGCAGGTATGGAATGGAAGTCCCCAACGTTCAACGTACTCCAGCTGAGAGTGCTTGCCGTTGGAGTAGAAATGTTCCACATTATAATTCACTTATTCAGACATGACTGATCACGCCCATTTTGGCTTATGCTAAATTCAGTTAAGAAGTGCTATCTCGTGAGATACAATCGAAATCTTCTCTGCAGCTGAAGCTTATACAAGTTTACAACTGCCTTAACGATTGCAACGATTGCCGTAGGGAGACCAATTCCAAGGCCAACCCCAAGACTTTTTTTTTTACTCCGCGAAAGAATACCTGCTACAGTAGTATATGAAGAATATGCGCTTGACGTTTGAGGTCAACACCCCCCATCAGTGAACTTCCTAAGCCAGGAGGACCCGAAAATATATTCTTCGAGGCGCTCATTGGGCTCGGCCTCGATTACGAAGGCGACGGGCGTTGAAAATCGTCCAACTCGCTAAGCAAGGATTCTGGACACTCTAGGGGCTGCACAGTTGTAAATGTCTTGTAATGTCTCCCCCAATTTAATTGTTATGAAAATCTCAGAAGAGATTGACGTGCTGTTTTTCTATTATATAAGACTCTGATCAAAAGATTCAGGCGTTGCGGTGGGGATTGGTGCGACTTTCCGTACAGGGCGATTTTGGTGTTCCAGCCCTCGCCCCATGTCGGTGGCACGCACTACTTGACACGCGGAACGTCGCAGAGGATAATGGCGGGGGTGCGGCATTTGCGCAGCAAAAACGCCGCCTCACGCCGTATCTGCAGGCCTTGACTCGTCGGTGCTATGCGATGTTCCTTCGGGGGATGTATCCTGTGCTGTGCTCCCATCATCGCTCGGTTAGATGCTGCCGCATCCCACTCCGGGGCACAGTACCTGTCCCGGTACTCTGCCGCTCGGTTTGTGGAGAGCATGGAGAAACCCGACACGAATTTGACCTCTTGATTAATGCCTGCCTACCGTAACTCGATTGGCTGCCATTACAGCGCAAGCACTAGGACCGCCACAGCACCACCGCCTTTCACCTCCCCGTGTTCCCCGGGCCGGCCTCTCAACCCAGCCTCTTGTGCTACCCCCAGATTTTCATGAAATAACCTACTCCCTATAATAGTCAGCGCTCCGGCACTCGATCGCCACTGACCTTCTCAAGTCACTGGCCTTCTCAAGTCACATTCACAACTGCCCAGGATGTCGTCAGAAGGGACCGTCGCCCCAGCTCCACAAGGTTATACGATCAATCTGGTCGACCCACAGTATGTTGGTAATCATTTGGTTATCGCCGCTGTCATCACTGCTGGATTATCGGGCTTTTTCCTCAGCCTCCGCCTGTATACTAGGAAATTTCTTGTCCGAGGCTTGGGTTGGGACGACTGGTGGATAGTGTGTGCCTGGGTACGTGTGATCCACCTCCAGCATTGAACACATGACGGAGGGTCTCTATTACACGTACGCTAACATCGCCTGCCAGGTTTTTGCTATAGCTCTTTCTCTTGGGGACGGTCTTGGTATGTTAGTACACGTTACCGATTTGACATCTCGATCTCAAGATACGCCTCCCAGCTGTCAATCCGAGCACTTGAATCCGTCTCAGCCCTCACGGCCGCCTCTACATACCGGAGCCTGCTGCTAACTTCCATCAGAAACACAATATGGTATGGGTTACCATCTATGGGACATCAAAGTTGATAAGTTTAATACATATCTCAAGGTAGCACCTGTTCGCGTAGTAAGATACGTAAAGATAAGCTTCGCTAACAATTCCTCCAGCTTCAACTCTTCATCGGTGCTGCATATATTTGCGCGCTAGCGTTTGCAAAAGTCTCGATCTGCTGCTTCTATCTCTGCCTATCGCCTGAAAAGAGTTTTCGGATTCTAGCCTTTCTGCTTATTGGCTTTACAGCTGCCTATTCTATTGCCGGTTTCATAGTCCTCGTCTTTTCATGCAACCCCATTTCCGCATCATGGGATCTTGCCTTGATGGATCTCCCTACCACGACTTGCATTAATCGTCCAGCTGAGTATTTAGCTCAGTCTAGCATAAATATCGTAACAGATATATGCATCTTTTTTCTCCCTATGCCTATAATTTGGAGGTTACAGTTGCCATTTCGGCATAAGCTTTCAGTTAGCTTGATCTTTGCACTTGGTTTGGTGTAAGTTTGGCTTTCTGTAAGCCGTACATTGATAGTGTCTAACACATAGACCAGCGTATGCATCATATCGATGATCCGCCTCAAGTTTATAGTCAACGTACTATACTCCGCAGACTCTAGCTGTACGTTGCTACCTTCACTGGCCACCTTCCACATATGTTCTTGGGACTAGACCATCTAACAACCCTTACAGGGACCACGAACGAGCTCCTTATCTGGTCGACTATCGAAGTACATACCACAATCATCTGTGGCTGCCTCGCAACCCTCAAACCCTTCGTGTCGCGCTTCTTCCCTAGTCTCCTAGGCAAAAGCTCTGCCGCTATGGCTTCATTTCCTACAGTCTCGAGGAAGAACGCGAAACTCGCCGCCAGCCGTCTTCAGGGAGAGGTTTTTGCGCTACAGAGCCATAAGGAACACGACAACGTGTATCAAGAGATGCCTATAGCGGGAAGTAACGCAGTCCACAATCCGAGACGGTGGGATGGAGATGGGGAGAGTCAAGAGAGCATTATAGGAGTGTTGGAACATGATATATATTCAGCGGGGGGCGTTAGTGGTACGTAGAGATTGGAAATCTCGTGATTTGTGCGGGGCCTGTCCCTCTACTTGCTGGATGCTAAATGCGGTGTCTCTAAGCCGCAGTAGGCGTCTCATATAGTAAAAGCTTTGAATTTTTGATACCTATCTTCTGTTTGTCTGAGTATTATTGGCCGAAGACCACTTCTATTACTGGAGATCTTCCCTGTTCACCGAGTCTTGGGTTAACGAGTAGACTGCTTCTCTAAACACCAATCTCAAGCTTGGCCACCTCGTAGTTAGAATTTTCTCTTTACCGGATTCTAAAAGCACTCTCTTAACTTCTCCACCTATAGGAAAAATGCAGAGAATCGCCTCGTATCGATCTTTCTCTCTTATAACCTATATTATCAAGAAAAGTAATCTGAGACAAAAAGGAAAAGGGACGTAAAAGGTCTAGTAAGAGAACTTCGAGCTATTTTAGGTATCGTTTCCACAAGTGGTGAGACGGCACTCACTTTTGCCCTATTATAAGCCACACGTTCCTTTATTACATATCGCAACACTAAACAGTCGACAATCGACGAGGACCTCACAAGTGAACTAGACGGCCACTCATTAATGAACAATCAATAAGTGGCCAACTGGGTGGGGAATTTTCGGGTAGTCTTATTCGAAGGACAAAAACCTTATAGCTTAAGGGATTAATAACTTCAATACCAAAAATTTTAAGACCTTATATCAAGTTTAGTTTTCGGCACTTTTAAAGCCGCGTAAAATAACTTAAAAAAATTAAATTATTAAGTATAAAGTAAATTTAATCGTATAATATAATCGTGCACCTGACGGCTGCACTAAGAACGGACCTTTAATGTCCTAGAGTATATTAGTAATATAGTCACTTTTAGAAATACGGTCGTTTTGGTAATAAATTTCGTGATAACAAAAAATAAAAAAAATTGTAAGAAGCTAAAAAGTGTATATTACTCGGATATAATTTTTGGTCAAAAAATTATTTTGATTAAGTATTATATTATAGAGTTATTAATTATTATAATTTTTTTTATATAAGGAAAAAAAAATAATTATATTATTAATATATATTAAAATATTAAAAGTCTATTCTTAATATAATCGATTAAAGTATACGATTAATTATAATATTTTAAAAATTCAAAAATATTATAATAATTATAAAATTAAAGTTTAAAATATAAATAATAAAAATAAATTAAAAATAATATAAAAATAAATTATTAAATTATTTAAAAAATATTTATAATAAAAAATATTTTTATAATATAATCGAGTCTTTAATCGATTCAAGAGTTTATAAATCAAGATTTGCTTTTTTTATAAAAGTTTAAATTTAATAAAAAGTAAAAAACTAAAAAATTCAATTATATTTTAAAAAATAAAAAATAAAAAATAAAAAATAAGAATTCGTTTAATTTATATTAAAGAAACGTTAATTTAATATATTAATATACGCAAAGTCACGTGAGCTTTAATAATAAGTTTTTTAAAAAATTAATATTTTTAAAATAAATAATTATTATTTATATTAAATATTAAAATTAAAATTAAAATATATAATTAACTTTATAGTTTAAGGATTAAATACTTATATTAATAGTCACGTGATTGTTTATTAATTTATTAATTAAAAAGAAATTTTAATATTTATATAAAGAATTTATTTAATTATATTTAATTTTATATTAAATTATATAATATTAATTAATTAATTTTAAATTTTAGATTTCTTAAAGGATTTTAAAATAAGATTTAATATAATAAAAATATTTTTATTAAATTTTAAAATAAAAATAAAATTTTATTAATTAAAAAATTAATTTATAAGAAATATAATATTATAATAATATATAATTAAAAAATATAATTTTATAAAATAAATAAAACTTTTTATATTTAATTTAAAATAAAGATTAATATAAAAAGATTATTTAATTTATTATATATTAAATTAAATTAAAAATATTTTTATAAGTAAAATTAAATATATTTTATTAATAAATTAAAAATATATTAAATAATAATCCTTTTTTTTAAAAAAAAAATTATATATTAAAAAGTTATAAAAATTATAAACTTATTAATAAATTTTAATATATTTAATAATATTTATAATTAATAATAATATTTTTATTAAAACTTTTATTTAATTTCTTTTATTAAATTATTTAATTTTTTTTTAATTAATATTAAAAGTTAATAAAATCTTTTATATTTAAATAATTATTATATTTAAATAAAATAATTTTTTATTATTATTTTATTTTAAATAATAAAAAGATAAAGAAAATTATTTAAAAAGTATTTTATTTAAAATAATAAAAAAAATTTATTTAAAAAGTCTTTAATTTAAAATCTTTTTTATTTAATTAAATTTTTAATTAAAAGATTTTTATATTTAAATAATATATTAAATTTAAAAGAATTTTTAATTAATAAATAATTTATTTAAAAGGTTTTTAATTAAAGATATTTTTTATTATTAAAATTTTTTATTTAAATAATTTTTTATTTAATTTTTTATTGAATTAAAAGATTTTATATTTAAAGAGTTTTTAGTTAAATAATTTTTTAAATTTAAAAGAGTTTTTAATTAAAGAATTATTAATTTAAATAAAAGAAATATTTTTATTATTTAAATTTTTTATTTAAAAATTTTTATATTATTAAAAATCTTTATTTAAAATATTTCTTATTTAATTAAATATTTAATTAAAAGATTTTTTAATTAAAGGATTATTTATTTAAAAGATTATTTATTTAAAAGATCTTTTAATTAATATATCTTTTAATTAAATAATTATTTATAAAAAGGTTTTTTAAAATATAAAGAATTATATAATATTATCTTTTATATTAATACTTTTAAATTTGAATTTATTATATTTATTTTTAAAAAATTAAATTATTATAAATAATATTTTAGTTCTTATATAATTTTTTTTAAATTATATATTAATTAAATCAAATTTATATAATATATTTAATTAAAATAATATTTTAAATATTAAATATTATTTAATATTTTATATTTAAGACTTTTATATTATAATAAAATATATTAAAAATAAATGATTTTAATAATTTATAAAATGTAATTATACGTGATTATATACTAGTATCACGTGAGTGTAATAAGCGGATATATAAGTTTATATCTTTATTAATTTTATATTTCTCTTTTTAAATAATTTATTTATATTTTATTTTCTTTTATTTTAATAATTATATTATAATAAATTATTTTATTATAATATTTATTAATTCTTATATTCTCTTTATTATATTTATTTTCCGTTTCGATTTTTTAAAAAATTAAATTATTATAAATAATAATTTAAATTATATATAAACTTTTTCTTTAATAATTTATTAATTAAATAAAGTTCTTATAAAGTATTTAATTTAAATTATATTTTTAGTATTAAATAAATAATAAAAATTATAAAGACTTTTAAATTTAAAATTATTATATTTATATAATTCTTATATATTTATTTTATATTTAAATTTTATATTCATTTTTTTAAAAATTAAATTATTACGAATAATAATCCAAATCACGTGAAAACCTTTTTTTAATAACTTATTTATTAAACTTAAATTATTAATTAAATAAAATTTATATAAAATATTTAATTAAAATAATATTTTATATATTAAATAAATAATAAAAATTATAAAGACTTTTAAATTTAAGACTATTATATTTATATAACTCTTATATACTATTTTGTATTTATATTATATTCAATTTTTAAAAAAATTAAATTATATATAATTTTTTTAAATAATTTATTAATTAAATTTAAATTATTAATTAAATTAAATTTATATAAAGTATTTAATTAAAGTAATATTTTATATATTAAATAAGTGATAAAAATTGTAAAGACTTTTAAATTTAAGATTATTATATTTATATAATTCTTATATATTTATTTTATATTTATTTTATATTTATTTTTTATATTCATTTTTAAAAAAATTAAATTATCACGAATAATAGTTTAAATCACGTGTAATTTTTTTAATAGTCTATTAATTAATTTTAAATTATTAATTAAATAAAAGTCTTATAATATAGTTTATTAAAATAATATTTTAAGTTTTAAATAAATAATAAAAATCGTGATTTTAATATTCTTATTATATATAATAATATTATTATAATTATACTTTAACTTTTCTTAAAAAATATATATTTTAAATATATAATTTGATTTATTCGACTTGAATACTTATATTTTAAATCCTTTTATTAATTTATAAACTTTTTATAAACTATTTTTAAATATATTATATTCTTAAAATAGTCTTTTTTATATCCTTTAACTTTTAGTAATTCATTCACTCTCTTATCCAAAACCTCACTTATTTAATATAAGTAATTAAAGTCTATTTTATAAATATTTAATAAGTCTTTTACTTAATTATAAACCTTTAAGGCTCTTATATATAATTAAACGAGGTTTATAAACTCCTTATTCACTTTTATAAATTATTTATAAAACTTTATATTAAAATTAAAATTATTATAAATAAATACTTTAAACCTTATATTAAAGGAATTTATAATAATCTTAATATTATTATTTTTTAAGTGATTTAATTACTTATATTTACTTTTCACTTTAATCTTTAAATTATAATTTTATTTATTATTTATATTAATATTATTATTAATATTATATTTATTCTTTTAATTAAATTAATTTAATAAAAGTTTATAATTAAAATAATTATTACTTATTTAAATACTTAATTATTCGTTTATATAAGTTCCTTTTATTTAATAAAAATAATAAATTCCTTTATACTTTTTATTATCTTTAAATAAATTTTTAAAATAAATATTCCTTTATTTAAAAAAGTCTTTATAATCTTATTTAATTATATCTTTTATATTAATTTTCTTAAAGACTTTATTACTTTAATATAATATATAATTTTAATAAATAATAAAATCTTTAATTATTATATAAAATACTTATAATTATAAGTTTTATATTAATTAATAAATATTTTATAATTTATTAAATTATTTAATTCCTTTTTTTAAATTTAAAATTATATAATTATAAATAAGATATTATTAATTAATAATTAATTTATTTTATTAAAACTCTTTTTAATAAAAAGAATAGTCTTTTTAATATTAATTAAATAATATACTTTTTTTATAAATATTTATAAAATATTATTAAAATATTTATAAATTTTAAATATAATAATAAAAACTTATAAGATTAAAATTAAATTAAAAATAATTTAATATATTTATTATTATTAATAATATAATATTTATATATATATATTTATTTATAATATTATAATATATATAATTCTTATAATTATAATATAAACTTTTATATTTTAAATTATAATATTATAATCTTATATTTATATTATATAGAGTTTTATTTAATAAATAAATTATTTTACTCTTTATAATTTATTTCTTTTTATATAAAAATATAATTAAAAATAATAATAATCCTTAAAATTAATAAAATAATTTATAAAAAAATAATTATAATTATTAATTATATTTATAATCTTTATTAAATTTATAATTTTTATATAATCTCTTATAATTATAATAATTATAATCTCTTTTACTTTTTTAATTCTTTAATTTTTTAATTTAAAATCTTTAAATATTTCTTTTTTTTAAAAAAATAAAAATTAAATTCTCTTTTATAAAATCCTTTACGATTTTATAAATAAATATAAATAAAATTATTATTTTATATAAGATTATTCTTTTATTTATAATTGATTTATTAATTAATATTATCTTTATATAAGAGTTATATATTTTTATAAACTTTTTATAAAAGATTATTAAATCTTATTCCTTTTATAAATCGTTTATATTTATAAATAATTAAATAATATACTCGCGAGTTATTTTTTATATTTATAAAGAAATTAAATTATAAATCACTTAATTATAATCTTATAAATTTAAGGATTTAATATTCTTATAAATTTAAATTTATAATATTCTTATAAATATTATAAATATAAGAATAATTATAAGAGTTTTTATAATCTTTTTATAATACTTTTAATAATTTAATTTTATAATAAGCGATTTTAATCTTTATTACTTTAATTAAAATTTAATTTATTATATTTTATTTAAATAAATAAAAATATTATTAAATTAATTAAACTCTTATAATTTTATTTATATAAATTTTATATATACTCTTATATATAATTAAAATAATATACTTGATTTAATCTTCTTTATTAATTTCCTCTTAATTTATATTATTTTAATTAATTATTTAAATTTAATCTTTAATTATTATTTCCTTTTTATAATAATTTATTAAAATTTATATATAAACAAATTAATAAAATACTTTAAATTTAATATTTTAAATATAAATATCTTTAAAAATATACTTTAATTTATAAATTATAAAATATAATTTATAAAACCAAAAATATAATTTATAAAACCAAAAATAAATATTAAATAATAAAATTAAATTTAATTATAAATTTTATAAATGTTTTTCAAATAATTAAATAATATTAATTAATTAATATTTATTGAAATCCTTTATTTAAAGACTTATTATATTTAAATAATTTATTTATAAAATAAAAACAAGTAATATATTATTTAATATATTTATAATTATTATTTATTATATAAATTTTACTTTTATTATAATTGAAAATATTTATAAAATTATAATAAAAGTTAATAATATAATCCTTAAAATAAATAAAGTATTAATAATTCTTTTATAAATAATTTAATTATAAATAAATATAAAAGTTATATTCTTCTTTTAATAATATTTATTTTATAATTATTATTTTATTTATTTTTAAATTATAATATTTATAATTATCTTTAAATTAAATAAAATAAATTACTTTTCCCTTTAATTTTATAAATTTATAAATTTATTTTTAATATTAAATAAAAGTTTTAAATAATTTTTAATTTATAAAATAATTTAATTTATAATCATTTTATAAATTATAAATAATTAATAATTTAATATCTTTTTATTATAATTATTTATAAACTTTATAATATATTTTATATATAATATTAAAAAAAAAATTAATATTTAATTATAAGACTTTATTATTTATTATAAATATAAAAGAAATCTTTAATATAATTCTTTTAAATTAATTTATTTTTAAATTTTATAAATAAAATTAATTTAATTATTTAATTTATTATATATATTCTTTTATTATATAATAAATTATAAAGATTTAATTTAATAATAAAATAAGTTTAAAGATAATAATTTAATATAATTTATTTTAAGACTTTTTTATTTTATTAATTCTTTTTATATTATATATAATCTTATTCTTTTAATTAAATATATTAATATATAAATTTAATTTTATAAATAATATTACTTTATTTATTATTTTTAAAAGTTTATAAAATAATTATAATAATTTATAAATAAATATTTAAAAGGTCCTTTAATAAAAATAAATTAAAAGGATTATTTTTAATTTTAAAAAATTAAAATTAATTTATTTTATAAAATAATAAATAAATTTATTATTAATTAATAATTTTATTATTATTATTAATATTTATATTATATAAGAAATTATTATAATTAAGAGAATAATCTCTTAATTCTTAAATTACTTAATTCAAGGATTCTTTAAATCTTTATATATATAATTATATACTTTCTTTAATTTATATATAAAAGAGAATACTTTTTAATATATAATAAAAATTATTATTTAAATTATATATTTATACTTTAATTATAAAGACTCTTATAATTAATAATATTCTTTATTCCTTAAATAAAATAATTTATAAAATATTATTAATCTTTTTATAATAAATTATAAAAGTTTATATTTTTAAAAAAGACTATTTTATAATTAAAATTTAATAATTAAATAAAATTAAAATAAAAAACAAATAATATATTTTAAATTAAATAAACTCTTATTTAAATTTATTAAAAAAAGTAATATTTATAAATATAAAAGTTATTTTTTTAATTTATAAAATTATCTAAATTATAATTTTATATAAAGAAATGTATTTATAATTATTAAAGATTAAATTTAATCTTATTATAAATATATTTACTTTAAGAATAATTTAATTAAATTTATAATATTCATTTATAATTTATAAAATATAAGTCTTATAAATAAAAATAAATAATATATACTTTATATATTTCTTATTTTCTTTTTTATAAATAAAATAAAATAATTTATTTTAAGTCCCTTTATAAATTATAAAAAAGACTCGCGTGAATATTTATAAAAGGATTAATACTTTATAAAATTAAATAAAAATAAAAATTATAATAAACTTTTTAAAATTCTTATTATTAATATCTTTTAATAATATTCAAGTATTTTTTAATAAATTAAAAAGCGAGTTTATAAATAAAATTATTAATTATAAAATTATATTTATTAATATAATTTATAAATTAAAAAGCGAGTTTATAAATAAAACTATTAAATATAAAATTATATTTATTAATATAATTTATAAATTAAAGTCTTTTAATTTATATATAAAGGTTTTTAATATAAAAGTAATAAATACTTTTAAGAATATATATAATATATTTATATTATTAAGAATTAAATTAATAATTAATTTATAAGTCTTTTTAAATAATTTAAAAGTAATTTATTATTTCCTTTTATTCTTTATAAACTTATTATAATAAATATTTATAAACTTTTAAAAAGTGATATAATAATAATTATTATATTATTATATATTAAGAATACTTCTTTAATCTTTAAATTACTTAATCTCAAAGGCCTTCTAGATTCTTATATATATAATTTATAAACTCTTCTAATTTTATATTTAATAAAACGCTTTTCGATATATAATATATATTAATATCTTTTATATATACTTTTAAATATCTTATAAATTTATTAAATATTAAAATATATTAATATTTTAAATAATAAAATAATTAATTAAATTAAAAAAAAAGGAATTATTCCCTTTTTATTCTTATAAATTATATATATACTCGTTTCTTTTAAAAGACTTATAAAAGTTAAAATAAATAACTCTCTTATATAATTATAATTTATTATAATTTTAATATATAATATATATATATAATATAATAAAATTTAAACTTAAAAGAAGAATATTTAAATAAATATTAATCTTATAAATATATTATAATTATTTTTATTATTATAATATTATATTTAATTATAATTATAAATAATTAAAGTCTTTATTATATTTCTTTTTTTATAAGAAAAATAATATAAATTAATTTAATTTAAAAATATTTATAATAAATAAAATTACGAGTTTATAATTCTTTATAAATATTTATAAATTATATATTAAATTAAAAAACTCCTTTTAATTTATTATATTATATCTATTTATAATAAGAAATAATTATATATAAAATAAATTATAATAATTAAAAGTAATTAAAATTAATTATATAACTTTTATAATTTATAATATTTTATAATCTTATAAACTCCTTTAAAGTAAAGACTATATATTATTATTTATTAAATATTAAATATATATATATATATATATATATATATTTTAAAATCTTAATATTAAATTTAAATTTTTAAAAAATAATAATTTCCTTAATAATAAGACTAAATATATAAGATTTTTTTAAAATAAATTTATTTCAAGTTTATAATTTTAATTAAATTAATATTATATAATTTATTAAATATTAATATATTAAATAAGAATATAATTTTTAAAATAAAAAATTATTTACTTGAATTTAAAGTCTTTTATTAATTTAAGAGTTTATATTAAATCCAAATAAGAGATTTATATTATTAATCTTATAAAAATCTTATCTTTTTTATTAAGACTTTAATATCTTTTATATATAATTTAAATTAATTATATTATTATTATATATTTTATTAAATAAATATAAAATAAATATATAATAAATATTTAATTAATTCTCTTAAAAGGTTTAAAGATTAATTTTATTAATTTATTAATTTATTATTTATTATTATTATTTATTTTATAAATTAATTTCTTTTTTTTTAATAAAAAGTAATCTCAAGTGTAGTGTTTGCCCCTCCCCCCCCCGGGGTTAAGCGCCCACTGCATCGGGCAAGGTGCGTGTACAGGCGAGCCGCCGCTTTCAACGTCTATAAAAGTTCGCACTCTCCCCATCTCCCCCCACCCCCACCCCCCAACCTCGACCATCTTCCTCTTTAATCTTTTCCCAACGCTCCCTCGCTTAGCCGCTTGGGTCTTACCATGAGCTCTCTGCCCCTCTTGCCTGGACCCACCCAGAATCCTCCGTCGGCCTCGCCGCAGCTGAAGGCCTTGACAAAGCCAGTTTGAAGCCAGAACCCTCGATCTACTACTCTGGACTCGATGCTCTTAACTATCACGACGGCGATCATTCCTCTAAGTCTCATCGTATTAGCTAAGATACGAGCATGAACTCAGCTCAGCTCCCTCTCCTCGCCGTCGCACCATCACAACCCTTATAGCGATGCTCTTCGGTAATTGTGACAACCAAGGCTTTACCTTGGCATTACTTCCGTGCGTTACGACCTGACTGATCTAAAAAATGCCTTATGATGACGTGGCTAGCTTCTGCCTAGCTACTCCACGGAATTACGTGTCTGGGGAAGGATCTCGGTAAGCTCCTTTGTACCGTAGAGACGGTGATATGCGCTATATGCCTTAATCTGGGCTAACTTGTGATAAGAAAGGGCGATTTCTGCCTACATGACTATCGCAAAGGACAATTTATATAACAATTACATTATCGAAGCTTCTATTGAATATCCTGCCGAACGAATACGAAGCGCCGATAGTGGGAAAATTTGTGAGAATTGGGGAAGGAGACGTGGATGATTACAGGCAGGCAGCTCTTATGACCTCGGAAGGAGCTCTATCCGAAGCCATTATATATTGGAAGGATGGATCTGGCGCTTGAGGGCTGCTCGAGGAACTGCACACGCCCGATTCCCATCGTTCCATGTACCATTACAATGCCTAGCAAGAAGATCCCGATAAATCTCAATACCGCACCAGCAGCAAGGTTATACCCGCCAAAGACAGCAGTTCACCCACCCAAATAGACAGTGAATTTAAAGTTCGGTCCAGGAAAAGCTTGAATAATAGCAAGACCCAAAAGGAAGTTACGTGGGGAGACCCAGCCTTCTGAGACGATATATGACCGAAGAAGGGGAATGACGACAGGTCCACCACCGAAGATGATTTTCCAGCAAGGAATATGTTGGAGAATAGTTTAAAAAGAAGCAGTCGATTTTTCAAAAATGATGAATAAGTATAATACTATCCTATCTATTCCACTATAACCCACTACCCTTCCAAACACCCAAATTACTAGTTTTTCGCTCCTCCCTTACGTTTAATAACTTGTTTGATACGCTTTGGGAGTGAATCAATCCGGTTATTCGTGGGTGGGAAAAAATGAATGGTGTGGTAAAACCTCCGCGCTGACTAAGATTTTATTCATCAATTTTGAAAACATCTTTCGTACCATGATGACAATAAAGGCGAGGAGGAATGCCACAAGGATTACTGTTCCGAATTGCCAGGAAATATTGAGCGTGTGAGCTGCCGGGATGATGCGGGGTTCGTGGGCTTCCTCCGGCTCCTCGGTGGCTGGAGTGGATGAGGGCGGGCCATTGCGCTTCGTTACAGCCCTATGCAAAACCTCAGTTAAAACACCACTTTTAAGCGAGCTCTCGAAAAACGCGTCTGAATAGTCGAGCGCATCGCGACGAATTGCGCTCCGTCGAATTACTCAATAACCACAACCCCAAACTGTAAGGTAAGTGGCTCAAATTGTAACGTATATGTGGAACTACAAGTCTCTAATACTATTAGTTATCCAGATACTGTGGCGGGACTGGCCCTACTGTATACGTTTTTGGGTTTTTCAATTAGTTTTAGGAGGGTTACGCTACGGCAGTGTGGAGACTATCACGTGGCCATTAAGGCTCAGGATATAAGGACAGGTTCCCAACGTAACTTGTAG
>KZ613539.1:92724-161676 GCA_002865625.1 Hyaloscypha hepaticicola
TTAGTTTTAGGAGGGTTACGCTACGGCAGTGTGGAGACTATCACGTGGCCATTAAGGCTCAGGATATAAGGACAGGTTCCCAACGTAACTTGTAGGAAAACTTCATGCCTCCTTACTTTTAATTACTATTCAGTCTTCTCCAGTTTTGAGTTTCTTTATTAATTATTTATATACTTATATTAAGTTATTATTTTATGGTTTTGAGAGTATGTGATTCTAGACTTTACTATGGGATCTCACTTACTATTATATCTCCCCTCTTATATATTTTTTTGATAAGTAATATAGGGATATCGAGTGTAGTCAAGTTAAAGTTCTTATAATCCTTTGAAACTTCTATAAGGCAGGACTTCGATCTCTGGTACTTAAGAAGGGAATTCGTTATTCTGTCTTATATCTAGTAGAATATATTATAATTATAATAGGGATATAATTTCGTTATTTTATATTAATTTCCGAAGAGACCCGATAGTATAATATTGGATTAATTATAAGATATAAGTCTAATTCTAAATGGGAAAATAGAGTTAATAGAGACTAATTCGGGAAAGAGAAGATATAAGATAAAAGAGGAATCGGAAATTATAAAGGAATAATATAAAGTAATTATAAACTGGATATAAATATTAATTCTCAATAATAAAGTAATATTATTAATTTTGACTTTAATCTTTACTATTTTGAGAATAAATATAAAGAGACTATTAATTCAGGCCTAGAGACTTGAATTAAGAAACGAAAATAGAGGACTAGAAAGGAAAAGTGTTTTATTTTAAGTAAAGAGATAAAGAGTATTCGGTAATAAGATTCGAAAGGAAATAGGAGAATATAAAAAGAATTGGAAATTAGTAAAAAAAGGAGAATTAATTATAAAAGAATAATAAATAATAATCAGAATAATAAGAATAGATTTATAAAAATTAGAAAATAAATAAATAATAAAACTAATTAGAATAGAATATATAGAATAAACTTTTAATAAAAAATATTAAATAAAATAATAATAATATCCAAGAGTCAAGTATAAAGATAATAGTAATAAAGACTCTTATTTAGAATACTAGTTTAACTATAATAGAAAAGGAATCAGAATATAATTAAAGTAAAGTATAAGTAATTAGAAGATAAAGAAAAAGAGTTCAGGATCTTTAAACCTTTTTTCTAAGAAATAAAAATCTTAATTTATATTAGATATTAATTTATTAATAAAGTCTTTAAAAGAATAGTCAAAGAGAGATTTGAATATTATAAGATTAATTATAATAAGTTTTAATATTATAATCTTATAATTAGAAGGCCAGTCTCCTGTTTTCGAGAATATACTTAAAGATAAGATTATTATTATAACTAATATACTTCTATTATTTCTAGACCAATCAGGAATATTCTAGTTTTAAGAAGAAAATATCTTTACTTTCCTAAAAAGATATAATAATCTTTATAATAATTATAAGATTTTCAAGAAGATAAAAAGGAAAAGGATTATTTATTATATCTATTTCTAGTATAAAGATATTATTATTATAATACTAGAATATATTAAAATAAACTATAATAAAAATAAATTCTATAAAATTCTAAAGAAGAAATATAAGAATAATAATTGAGAAATACTTTATTTTAGTCAAGAGTTCCTAAAATAGACTATTAAAAAGATAAAGACTAGTAAATTAATTTCTAAAATCTATATAAATCTATTTAACTGGATTTTAAAGATATTAATTAATTAAGAGGAATTTAATAAAATATAATATATTAGGGAATTTATAAAGAATTTAAATAGTATAATTAAAAATAAAATCTTTCGGAATATTAAATTTAAATCTTCTAATATATAAATTTATAATTATAATAAAATATATAAAATAGTAATTAAAGTATATAAAATAAAAAAGAAATATTAATAGTATAATAAATATAATAATCTAGACTATTCCAAAATCAAATAAACTCATTTTAATAAAATAATAAATAACTTATTCTTCAAGAGGAATTAGGAATATATTTTATTCTTTTCTCTACTTATACTAATCTCTAAGATTTCAGAGGGCCTTATTAAAGAATATAAAAACTAAATAATACTAGTAATAATTCGAATTTCCAAGATTAAATAATCAGGATTTAATAAAATTAATAAGTTAATAAAAGAGATAATAAAGTTAAAAGTTTATACTATAATCTAGAATATTCTTAATAGTATTATAGATAATCTGGAAAAGATAATTACTAATAAGGTAAAATCTCTAATACTATTCTAATAATTATCTAATAATTAATATAATTAATTAAGTGAATATAATTAATTAAACGGATTTAATTAGCGAAATAGATTCCTATAGTGTAAAAGAGATTATAATAATGGATTTCGGAATGAATATAGTAAATATAATAAATATAATAAATCTGAAAGTAATAATTATAGAAATGGAGATTATTAAAACTCGAAATAGACTAAAGGAAAAGTAATATAAGAGAATTCTCTTAAATTTGTAAATAATACGAATACTATAGGATTCTAACCGATTAATAAAAAGTATTCCGAATACTATAATCGGATTATTAAAGGAGTAAAGGATCCAGAATATAAGGACTATTATACCTATAACTATTCACTAATATAGTATTTAATAGAAAGGAAATATATTTACAAATTTCGAAATTAGTAATATTAAAGACTATTAAAGCCAAGAGTGAAAGTAGTACTATTATTCTTTAATAGAGATTAGAGATAATTTAATTAAACTCAAACTATTATTTAAGGTAAAGAGTTTAATTATAATATTAATACTAGACTAGTTAATCTTCGAAGAATAGAAAAAGAGACTCGGTTAATTACTCAAGAGTGAATAAAAGTAATAGATATTCAAGGGAATCAAATAGTACTATTCTCTATTATATAAAGAAACTAGAATAAGAATATAATATAAGATAATAATAGGACTATTATTAGTAAAGGTTTCGAGATAGAGAGATACTAATTCCAGTTCAATTTATTAAATAATAATAAACTAGAGAATTAGTATAAAGTCCTATTAATATTAATATCCGTGAATATTATTAGTAATACTATTATTATAAATAAGAAAGTTAAAGTAATAAAAGGGGCCAAATAGACCTTGAGAAAACAGGTATATATAAAAGAATAAATTCTATAAATAAAATTATAAGATAAAATAGAAGATTTCCATTAAGTTAAGGATATTATAAATAAAATAGAAATAAATCCAGACCAAAATACAAAAATCCAAATAATATTAGATAATAATCTAAAGGAAACTATTAAACGGATAATAAAGAAGAAATAAATAATCTCTCTTTCTAAAATCGATTAGAATAAAAAGATAATTATAAATACTCTCTATATATCTAATCCAGTTATAATCTTTAATTATTAATAAAGAAAAGATAATACTTTATATATTCAAGTAATCGAGATAATAAATATTATATATAATAATATACTAGATTTAATAGAATATAAGAATAAACTTGAATATATTCTTATAAGACTAAATTTACTAGAACTAATTATAATATCTATATTTACTCTAATAAAAAGAAATTCACTTATTCAAAAAGAGTTTATAGAATCGAGATTTATAATACTATTTCTATATCTTTTAATTATCTTTATAGACTCAATTAAAAAATAGGTAAATATAGGATTAATTAATACTAGAACTGAAGTTAATATTCTCTCTAAATAGTTTATATAAAAGATCGAGTATATAATCCATAATATAAAATACTATATTATAATAATAGTTAATAGAAAGAAAACCGGATTTATTAGAATAGTGAGAATCAAGATTAAGATTAAAAAAGAAATTAATTATATAAATATCTTTTTCTTAATTCGGGAATTCAATAAGATTCTACTTGAATAACTTTTTATTAATTATATATAAATAATAATATTCTATTAATCAGATAATTTAATAAATAAGAGATTTATAAACCCTGAAACCGGAACTTTATATATAATTATAATAATACTAAAAATAAAAGAAAAAGAGAAAAAATAAGTGAGTTTTAAAGACTATAAGAAATCTATTATTATAAATAAAAGTAATAATCTAGTAAATAATAATATAGAAGAAAATTAAAATCTAATATATAATCCGAAAGATATACTAGAGGAAATAAGACTAAATCGAAGATTCTAAAGGATTTCGTTTATTTGGATTTAATAGTATTTAAGATTTAAGAAATAAAATAGAATATTAAAGAATCTAAAAATATTTTTAAAGATTCGAAAATAGAAAAGATATTAATATAAATTATATTAAAAATATTCTTTAGTATAGAAGAATAGAAAGTTAAGGAATTACTAAATAAAGAAATTTCCGAAAAGGAATTAATATATTTTCTATTAATAATAAAAGATTATCTGGAAATTAAAAGGAATCTAGAGAATAAAGGAAAATAGAGAGATTTTAATATAAATTATTTTAAAAAGAAATAGAGAAAGTTAATATAATATAATAGAAATGAAATAAAAACTTTCAGATAAAAGATAATAAAAAGTAAAAGAGATTAGTATTTAAAATATCTTAAAGAAAGTCCAAAAGAGTTTTATAATTCCTGAGAATTATTATAGTCTATAAATTAAAAGTAAAGAAGATTCGATTAATAGATACTAATAATAGTATAAGAGATAATCCTGAAAGTCTTGCGGACTAATATACTAGAATAAAGTTTCAGGAATATAAATAAAAGTATATTAAGAAGTATAAAGACTATTTATTACTAAAGATTATTATAATATTCAGAGATTCTCAATTTATATTCGAATAGTTTAAAGTTCTTAATATTAGTACCTAATTATAAAATAATAAAAAGGCTATATTTAATAAATTTATAATTAATTATAAAGGCACTCTTATATTCGATTAGAAAAAAGTTAATAAGATTTATAAAGATATAAGTCTTCTAATTATAATTAAAATAATTAAATATAAAATATAATAGGAATTAAACTTTCTATATTCTAGAGTCTTAATTCCAATTATAATAAAGATACTTTAAGAATATCTAGAATAAGAAATACTTGAAAAATATAATAGTTCTTATAGAAACCCGTAATTTCTAATTACTAAGAAATTAACGGGAATATATAGATTTATTAATATTATAATAAAGATAAACTCTATTATCCTATAAGATACTAATCTATTCCTTTTAATAAATGAATTCTTAAAAGAGTTTACCGATTATATAATTACTTCTTTAATTAATTTCTTTTTCGAATATAATTAATTTATATTAAATAAATAAAATAGAAATATAATTACTTTCTATACTCTACTCGGTCTTTTAAGAATAATAATACTATTCCAAAAAGCTATTAATTCAATTATTCAATTTATATAAATTATTATAATAATTCTAAAAGAACTATTTCCCAAAGTGATTATATTATTTATTAATAATATTAGTATTAAGGGACTATATATTAATTATAATAATAAATTTAAACTACTTGGAATTTATTATTATATATATAAGTACTTATAGAATCTAGATTAAATACTAGAATATATTAAAAGGACTAGTATATATATAGGACTAAAATTACAATTCTATTATAATAAAATAATTATTATAGATTTCGTATATAGAATTGAAAGAAGAGGACTGGAAGAGACTAAAGTTCGAAAGATTAATAACTGGACTAAATATAATAATCTAATAGAAATAAAAGTATTTATAAGTATTTATACTTATTATTATATATAAATACAGAATTATAATCAGATTACTGAATCTATATATCACTTATTCAAAAAAGGAATTAATTGGAAATAAGGACTTGAATAAGAGAAAGTTATAAAGATCTTAAAAGAGAAGTTTACAAGTCCATTACTATTTTATAAATTATACTATAATCCTGAAAACAGTTAGAGTAATATTATATTTAATATTAATACTAGTCTAATAGAATAGAATAGAATTCTCGGATAAATTAATAATAAGAATAAAAAGAGAATCTCTAGATTCGAATCAGGTTTATAAAATCATATAGAATAGTAATATAATATTACTAAATAAAAGTATAAAGAAATCCTGAAGTGCTTATAAAAACTATACTTCTGATTATATAATATTCATTTTATTTTAGAAATAAATATAAATACACTTATTATATTAATTAAAAATAAAACAATACACGATTATAATAAAATAATAATATAATAATAAAGTATAAGAATCTGAAAGGAAGTGAAAGTATTATAGAATAATTATTCTATTATTATTAATAAAGTAATTATTATCATTTCTATAACTTTTTTACTTTTCCTGTTTATAAATTTCAATTTATACTATTTCTGGAATACTATTAATATTAAATTATATATTTTCTATTTCTTATAATACCAAAAAGACTTTCTAAAAACGGAGTATTATAAGAGTTTAATAAAGTAAACGAGACTTTATTCAAATATTTAAAAAGGACTAATATATATAATTAAACTAATAATTATATATAATAGATAATAATTCTTAAAAGAGAATAAAGTCAAGAAGAAACTATTATTTAATCTGAACTCTAATTATAATAATATATAAAGGATTTTCGAGAAAGATAAAATATATATTAATTAATATAATTATAAAATTTAATTATTTATAGATTTTATTATTATCTTTCTTTTTATTATTAATCTTTGAATCTTATATATAAACTTAAATAATTACTTATATATTCCAGTTATTATTAATAATATCTTATTTCTATAAAATCTTAATTTAATTAAATAAATAGATTATAAGATTAAGATTTATTCTAATCTATATTAGATATTAAATAGATTTTAGAAGTGATTCTAGATACTAGAATTAAAGTATTAATAGACTATTTTCGAAAACAGAATAGATTTATATATAATTAAAGAATTAAATTCAAGGAATTTACTAGAGGAATAGTTAATAAATAAAAAAGAAAATAAAAGGAGAAAAGAGTCTAGAACGAGTATATAAATTAGATTTTATTTTTTTATTATTCTCTTATTTAAAAGTAATCTTTTTATCTTTTATTTATATTATAATCTATTTATTCCTTAATATATTTCCTTATTTTAACTATTCGAGATTATATTATTTTATACTTATATATACTATTATTATTTCCTATTATACTTTTAATATTTCTTTTAATAAGAATATTTTATAATTTATAAGAAGTCAAGAATATATTCTTTATCTACTCTTTACTTTTATTTTCTTAATATCCTTGAAATTTCTATTTGACTTTATATATTTATTAATTATAATATATTACTTTTATCCTTTCCTATTATCTTTTATTTAAATTAGAATTTAGTATATAATTCAAATCTATTTAATTAATTACTTAATTAATTAAAATTAAATCTCTTTTATTATTATTATAAGATTATTATTTTCTTATTCTTTTAAGAAAAAAGTGATTATATAAGTGATTTAGTAATCTTTCTATAATCTCGCGAATATATTCTTATAATTTTCTATTTAATAATAATAATAATATTTTCTATAATATTTTATAAAATATTTCAAAAATCACTTTAATATATCTATTAAAGAATCTTAATACCTTGAAGAATTTATAATATTTATATATTAGTAATATAACTCTCTTATCCTTTATTAGTATATTCTCGAAATTACTAATATAAAGATTACTAATATTTAAGAAACTTGAGAAAAAGTTCGGGATTTCCTTGAAATAAATAAATTTATATAAATTATAAAATTTAATAAAGATTTATTATAATATAAATAAGAAAATAAAGAGATATTACTGGATTAAAAGAATATAATTAAAAAAGGTTTTTCGGAAAATTCTTAATTAATATATAATATTAAGAATAAGGAGTTTATAAAGACTATAAAAGATATTAGAAAGAATAAGAAAGAAAAAGAAAAGGAAAAGAGACTTTTAGAGAATATTCTCAAATATTAAAATATTTAAAATAAGAGAATTGAAATATTTCTTAAATTTATTCAAAAAGACTTTAAAGATATAAATATAAATATTTATATATAATTAAAGAGATTTATTTAATAGATCAAGGATATTAAAAGAACTATTCGCCTATTTAATATATATACTCTTTAAAGAAATTAATAGATTAAATATAATTATAGTAAATTGACTTTTATATTAATTAATATTATAAAAAGAAAGAAGAAATTAAGGAATTAAAGAAAGAAGATCTTATAAAGGCCGGGTTTAGATTTAGATCTTCTAGTATATTAATAAAGGGAAGATATAATAAAGAAGTATTCCCTAATTTTCCGGATAAAACTCTCTTATAGATTATAGTTATATTAAAAGTATAAGAGAGATTCAATAAGATATTCTCTAAAATACCAGATAATACGGATTTGGATAATCTAATAAGTCTCGCGGATAAAGGAGACAAGATACTAGAACTTTATAAAATCAGGTAATTCAAAGAGATTATTATTAGAGATATTACTATAAGTAAAAGTAGCCTTTCTATTATAGGAACTGAATCTATAATAATCCCAGAATAGTCTAGACAGATAGAAATGCCTTTATATAAAAGTAAGTATATATACGAGAATTCTAAAGGAAAGAAAAGTGAAAAAGAGAAGATTATTAAAAGCCCGATTCCTATAGTCAAGAAAACAAAGATAATACCGAGAATTATAATAAAAGTTACTCCCAGAACTATATTAGTAATAGTCACAAAACTAATCAAAAAGATCTATAAAATAAAGATAATCTATAATAGTCTTTATAATATAATAAAAATATAATATTTGGACTTTAATATATAAAAAGAATTAAACTTTAAGGATAAGAAAAATATTATTAAGAAGATTATAAATTATACTATCTATAATCTCTTTAAAAGTAAACTATCTTATAAGTGATATTTATAATAGTTTAGTGAATTCCTATTTTTCAAGAAGATTAATAATTATAATAAAGTTCTTAAATAAATTATTACTATTTATTAAATAGTCGAGTATAGAAATAATATCTATTATATTTAAATAGACTCTAATACTAGAGTCTTTTTCTAAAATAATTTATAAATCCTTTAATACTAAAAGAAGAATATATTTATTAATCAATTCTATTCGAAATATATACCAAAACTCGAATAATTAATAGACTCTTTAAAAGTCCTTATAGAATAAATAATAATTATTTATAAAGATTTCTAGAATTGAATTAATAAGAAGAGAATAAAGTCTATACTTATAACTAAAATAAAAATATTATATTTTTATTATTAATAAAATATATTAAAAGATTAAAAAGAATTCTCAAATTCTTATTTTATAATAATAATTCAATTATTATAAATAAATCCCTTAATTTAATTATTTATATATATATATATATTAAATAATAATAATAGTCTCTTTATAATATACTTATAGTCAATGAGGTATTTTGATCCTGGATATAATTATTTAATATTTTATAAAGGGGATTTATTAGATTATAAAAGTCTATAAAGTATTAAAGTGATTCTCTCTAATTAAGATATAAAGTGAAATTATATTATTTCTAAAAATATTATTAAGTTTAATAAACTTATAGAAAAGACTTTCGAGAAGCCAAAGTTTATTAATCTTATTAAAGAGATAAATAAAAAAAAACTATTATTAGAATATTTAGAATTCCCTAATAAAATAGACTCTTTTTAATAAAGTATTATAATATTAAAGGAGAATAAACTAGTTTTCTATAAGTCTTATATCTTTTAGGAATTTATTTATTAACTGGAATACTCTTGGATTTCTATCCCTATTTTATTTATATTTATAAGAAAAGATAATAGAATTATAAATAGTATTTCTTATTAGAATATTATAATTTTATATAATATACGAAAAGTTCTGAAAGTTAATAGATTCAAGTTAATAGAATATAATATCTCTTTTCTATAGAGTATAAGATTAAATAGTCTTAATAATTTCCTTAATATAATTTATTATATTAAATATTCTAAGAATAATATATTCTTTTATAATCTTATAGACTTGTATTTATAATAATATAATAAATTAATAAAATTATATAAAACTTGAAAAATCAAAATTATAATTATAGTAAAAAGAGGATTTTAGATATTTAAAATCTTGAAGATAAAGATATTTAAGAATAATAAGTCTTATTTCTACTTCTTGAAAAGTAAAGGAGTAATTAGTAAAGATAATCGAGACTTCTTAAATATATTAGATAAATAAGAGAATAAATAAATAAATAGTAAAACTGATTAAGAATTACTCGAGAATGAGTAATAATCTATAGGGGGTTATATATAACGGGATTGGCCTTATTATATACGTTTTTGGGTTTTTCAATTAGTTTTAGGAGAGTTATATTATAATAGTATAAAGACTATTATATAATCATTAAGGCTCAGAATATAAAAATAGATTCCTAATATAACTTATAGGAAAACTTTATATCTTTTTACTTTTAATTACTATTTAGTCTTTTCCAGTTTTGAGCTTCTTTATTAATTATTTATATACTTATATTAAATTATTATTTTATAGTTTTGAGAGTATATAATTCTAAACTTTATTATAGAATCTCATTTATTATTATATCTCCCCTTCTATAATACTTATTTATTTGAATATAAGAGCGATTACTTAAATCGAGAATATATTAAATAATCCTATTACTATTATTATTCTAATATATATTTAATAACTCGTTACTAATTATAATATAATTATATAAATAATATATAAGTATTAGAAGTGAATATAAAGGGGCCTATTTTCTACTTGACCTTTAAGTAATATTCTATAGAGTATTATATATAAAATGGAGTTTATAATTAGAATACTTTTAGATAAGAGACTATAGATTTATTAAAACGAGATTATTGAGTTTCTTCTTAAAGTTTTTAATATTATAGTCTATTAATTAATTATTTCGAGAATATTAAAGTATATTTATATAATTAAAAAGAAGTTTATAATTATAATTATATAAAAGAATAAGGAATTAAGGATTCAGTGACTCGATAATCTTTAATAATTTATAATCAAGTAGATTATTTATATTAATAAATCAGAAAGTAATAAATGAATTAATAATCGAATTATAGAATATATAAATAATAGAATTCATATTATAATATTTTATTAATTATAAAATAGAAAGAGGATTTTGTTTTTACTAATTTATATAATTAAAAAATATATTATATTAATTATATTCCTTGGAATCCTAATAAGAGATATATTTGAAAAGTTTATTATTAATTAATTTTTTTTTCTTTATAATCCTTTTCTAAATTTATAGTCTATTATATTTATAAATAATATATTAGTCTATTATTATTTCAAGATTCGAATTATTAAAATATATAAATATTAAAATATTTAAATATATTAACTCTTTTTTTATTTACTCGATTATTATCTAATCGAGAAGAGTTTTAATAATTTAAAAGTATTTATATAATATATATATTATAAGAAAAAAGGAAAGTATAAAATATATAAGAATTATCTCGAATAAATAATTAGAAAATATAAAATTGAATTTGAAATAATTTATAAAATATAAATATATTTTCGAAATATATATATATAAGATATTCTAGATAATTAGGAGTATTTTAGATATATTCTATATAGGATTTATTATTATTTTAAATATTTTATTATTTAAGTCTTATCTTTATATCTAATATTTAATTTTTTTTAATAAATAATCTATAATTTTCGAGAATAATTTAAATTTTTCAAGAATAATTTATTTATTTAATATTCCTATAATATATATTAATAATATAAAAATATAAATTTATATATATATTATATAGAAATCTATAAATTGAAATTTCTTATATATATTAAAAATATAACTATTTTATAATTAGTTTTAAATATTTTTTTTGGGTATTTTTTAATATTTTTATAAAAAATCCTTCTGAAATAATATATATAAAAGTTATATAATATTTTGAGTTAAAAGTAATAAGATTAATAAAATAAATAAATATAAAATTAAGAATACTTTTATTAGTTTTTTCTATAATAATTATCACTTTTTGCCTTTTCCGGACTATAAAATTCGTAATCCCCTTTTGAATAATCTAATATATAACTTAATATATATATAATATATTCTTATAGAATATATTTAGAGTATTTGAAATATTCGAGATATTCGAGAGTCTATTAAATTATATTTTAGAAATCTTAAATAGTTTTCTAATATACTTTTCAATTATATAAAAATCCAAAGACACTTTATTAAATATTAAAAACTATTCTATCTGGAATACTATTCTGATTAAGGATTATAATTATTATATTAGTCTTTAAATTATTAAACTAAAATCCTTATTATATAATAATATTAAAAGTATTCTTAATCCTTTATTCTTTTATATTATTTCCTGTCTTTCTAGTGAGTATATATTCTAGGAATTCGAATAAAAGATTTATAATAGAATAATGAATCGGGGATAAAATAAATTAAGAAAGGACCAGGTAATACTATTATTAAAATCTTGATTTATTATAAGGATATTTATTATAATATACTCGAGAAGGGGTATATTATAATTATAGAATAGAAGCGAGAATAGATTATTAAATAATAATTAATTAAACTTGAAATGGAATAGACTAGGGAATAGATTAAGAAGTAGATTGGAGAGTAGATTGAGAAGTAGATTAGAGAATAGATTATTTATCCTTTATATCCTTTTTTGTATTCTTGGATTATTTCTTCTTTTTTATTAATTTTATATCTTCTAGATATTCCTTAATCTAGTCTATTAAAGGTATATTAATTATAATATCTGGAAATATTCTAATTAATCTAGTTTATTTAATTTGATTATTAAATATAATCTTATAATAATTATTAAATAACTTTATTATATAATAATACTAGTTTCTATTTTTATAATTAAAATTAATATAAATATAATATTTAAATATCTATTAACAAATATACTTTTGAATAGAGAGGGACTTATTATAAAAGACTTTTTTACGAAACTATTATTTTATAATCGAGTCACGAGTCTTTTTAATATTTTAAGGAGTTTTAATATTATTATCTTTATTATCTTAAAATATATCTTTAATCTTATAATTACTTAAGAGTTTAATAGGAGATTTGAAATATATAATATAAATAATATAAGATTTGGATTTGATTTTAGTTTTATTCTTCGAATTAAAAGGAGAAGGACTTTACTCGTAATTAAAATAGTTAAAGATAATATTAATATATAATTAATAATAGAATTTCTTATTCTATTTCCTATTCCTTTCTATTTAATAAAGTTTTATTAAAAGACTATATTAGATATTATTATTATTAATAATAATAATATCTTGAGTCTTTAAACTTTTAATTTTAACTATTCAAGAATCCTAATAAGGTTTTTCGTAATCTTAAAGTTAATAAACCTCTTATTATTATTTAATATATTTAAGGAAAGGGAAGGTTTATAGATTAAATAACAATTTATAATTAGGATTATTAATATTAATTATTTTTATAAAAATCTAGTTTTTGCGTATATTATTAATTATAATAATAAAGTATATTATAATAATATAATAAATATTCTATTTAATAGTAAAATCGAATTTAATCCGAATAGAACCTCTTGTTTTTATAGGCTTGATAGGAGAAGAGAAAGTAAATAGAAAGGTTAGAATATCACGAATAGGAATACTGATAATCGGAATTGGAGTGTCTATAGAGTCTATTTATTAAATAGTAGATTCAAGAGATATTCTAGCCTGAACTGGATATTTCTTAGATCTTTTATCCTAATAAAAGGGAGTCTGTATTTACTGAAATATATCGAGAGTATTCTTATTAGACTAATATATTCGTTTTGTTAAATTCTCTATAAAGGGCGATTATTCCTATAATCTTTTGAATATATATCCTTCTAGTATATGAAACTCGAATTGTATACGATTAGAAATTAGGATAATAAGTAATTATTAAATAATTAGCGGTTAACTGAAAAGTGGATTACGTGTCGACTATTCAGATACGTTTTTCGAGAGCTCGTTTAAAAGTAGTATTTTAATTAAGGTTTTATATAGGACTATACTCGATTTCCCGCTTAAATACACGGCCCGCTTAAATACACGCCCTTCTCTATCTATAACTCATTCTCTTTAAATAATAATAAAATAGTTAATAAATAAGTTATACAGAAGACTTTAGTCGAAATCGAAAGCTTTTCAATTCCTAATTTAACTGAAATCGCGAAAAAGTATAAACTAGATCGATCTATATTATCTCGATATATTATAAATAAAACTGTTTCGAGAATAGAATTCCAGTCTCAAGTCTATTAATACTTTACTAATATATAAGAACGGGTTTTAATTAATTAAATTAATTGTTTTACTAATCGAGGAATCCCTCTAATAAGTCAAATAGTCAAGAACTTTATATAAGAGATAATTAAACACGATATTAATAAGAATTGAATTAGTGAATTTTATAAATAGTATTAAAGTGAACTGAAAAGCTTATATTTATAATATATTAATAATATATATATTAAAAATGAATATTCTCTTTTATATTAATACTTCTTTGATTTAGTTAAGTGCTTTTTTATATTACTTTATTATACTTTACGAGAATTATTATTAATATATCTTTAACTTTAATTATAATCAATTATTAAAAACAAATAAATCCTTTTAAATAATATATATAATTAAAATAAAAAGGACTTCTTGATTAATCAAATATATATAATAAAAAGAATTATATTAATATAAGTATTTAAATTAAAAAGAATATAATAAATTTATTAAAACGGAAATTAAGAATTTAATATACTTTTAGTTTATATTTCTATTCTTAAAAAGAAGATTCTTATAATATTATTATATAAGAGAGAATTATATAATTTATAAGATACTTGAATAAAGGATTTAAAAGATTTAAATAATTTCTTTTTTGGATTATTAAATAATAAATAAAGTAATAATAATTATAATCTCTAATAACTTGAAAAAGTTTTTAAACTTATAACTCGGTCTTTTTCTTCTTATAAAAAGTGTTTTCTGATTATAAATAATTATTCGAATTATATTAATATAATATTTATTAATAAATATTTCGATTTTCGGATTATTCTCTTTATTTTCCTTTTCTATTTAATCTATTATTTATAATCTCTCGATATTATATTCTTTTATAAACTTAATATTATATATTCGAACGAATTAAATAACTTTTAAAATAAAAGTCTTAATTTTATTTTTATAAAAAAATAATACTTCCTTTTATTCTTTTAAATAATATAATATATAAACTTTATAGAAGAGAATATATAATATACTTTTAAGAAATCTAATATATAATTGTATAATCCTTTTATTATTTTGAACTAGATTACTCGCCTAGTTACTCTTCTATTACTAATTGAACTTTCTTCTTCCTCTATAAGATAGCGGATAAGTCAGTCGACGTCAGTCGGCACTGATGAAATTTTTATTATATCAGTAATCAGTTAGTCGGTTGAGATTATAAATTAAGTAAATCGATTAGTTCGCAATACGCTTAACCGATCAGTGGCTTATAAGTTAAGACCTTGAAGTTTTGTGATTTCGAAGTGCCTTCGGAGGGTCTTTCCCCCGTAATTATACGTGATTTTATACTTATATATACCTTATTATACAAATTGAACCTGAATCGCCTTATATTTCAAGGCACACATGCTATAATTATTATGAAAACTCTATTCCTTCGACCTAAATTATCAATACCATTAATATAATACCTTCTAACATTGATTTAGCTTCCCCTGAACCCTCTTTACGAGCTACACGATCAACCTCTACCACCACGTCTCAACCAGGACGTTATCGCGGAAGGATTAGTATACCCAATACCTGGACAAACCGGTAAGCAAGATGCCTATTATGGAATACTGGCGATTGACGGAGTCTGAATGGCCTCAATTAGCAACTATGGTATTCGATTTCCTAGCTGTTCCGGCCATGAGCTCCGAGTGCGAGCGGGTATTCTCATCATGTGGAAAACAGACTACCCCTGAAAGCTCACGATTAACAGGACGACTGCTATAGCATCAGGAATGCCTAAGTAACTGGTAGAGGAGGGGGGCAATTCAGATATCACGAGCCTTTAATGCGGCGGTAATCGACTGGGATTCAGATGATTCAGATTAAAATTCATAATATTTTAATATAGCCTCATTTTAGATCAGCCGCTTATCGGTCAACATCAGTCAGTCAGTCAGTTCAACTTAATTTTATATCAGTCGTCAGTTCATCAGTTCGAATATATTCTCAGCTGATGACTGACCGACTAACTTATCCGCCACCCTGCTCCTTTACTCCTAAAATAAAGACTCCTCGTATAACGAAATCAATCCGTCACTTCCAAGTTAACTATTACAAGAATCCGACAAAACTCAAGTTTAATAAACTTTTCAAAGCTAACGAAGAGCTTGCCGCACAAGCTGCCCTTAACCAAAAGACAAAAGAGGGCCTTATTAATACTCTGAAAATGGAAAAAAAGTGTTATATACGAGGGAAACGCTTAAACGTCTTGGATAAGGAACATAATAGGCCAATCCTCTTTAATACGGCAACTATATTACATACTCGAGCAATTCAAGCTAAAAAAGAAGAGAAGGAGAAGCAGGAAAGGGCTCGAATCGACGCAAATAAAGCTAAGGCAGCTTTAAAAAGGTAAAGGAAGCAGGAACAAGCCACAAATAAAGCTTTACAAGTTGCGACGAGGAAGGCAAATCGAGTTGAAGTTGCGACTGCCGAAAAGGCCGAAAAACAAGCTCAAAAAAAAAGGAAGCAACTCAAAAAGTAACTCGAAAAGTCCCTTTACCAAAGAAGAAGCTATCCTTGAAGGATAAGACTATACTTGTTAGAAATAAGGTGATTAATTTAGTGGATAATAGTGGTATAGGTGAGCAAGTCGAGACGGAGACACCAAAACAATCAAGAAGTGGTCGGGTAATTAAAAAGAAGGTTATTTTCGAGGAGGAATCTAATACTTCATAATATAAGTACTTTTACCACTAGACTATCTCCATTTTTAATTACAGGTTAAAATCTTTTGTGGTTAATTAATAATTAATTTTTGAAGTGGGTGGTGGAGACTGGGAAATTTGGTGGGGCTGCCGTGCATTTAAGCGGGAAATCGAGTATGGGATGAAGTCGGATTTGAGGCGTCACTGGGAGCTTGGATCTCCTCAGGCTTCTGAGACCCAGCTCGGGGAGTGATGGTTGGCAATGCAACACCCTCATCTTCCGAACTTGGCTGCTTCTTCTTCTTAAAGAGACCAGCTACCCATTTGACAATAGGATGCAGTACACGATAGTCATGTGTGACCGAGGCGCATCTAGCGAATAATATCAAGAATGGGAAATACCACAACGCATTATATATCAGGCCGGCAGTGGCTCCGGCAAATACCAGGATTCTCGTCATCTTATCAATGATAGCTCTCTACGCTAATTGAACAGTAGCGAGAGCTATGATACTTACTATTGTTGCGTTGAGACTAGACAAGAGGGCATAGGCTTGGCGTGGGAGACTCTCTCCGATATGGGAGACACCGATAGAGAACGCATACATATCTAGGGCTCCCGAAAGACTTTGTCTCTATCAAAAGCTTCTTTCATGTTAAAGAAGACGAAGCGCTTACCACCAAATAAGCAGAGCCATAACCGCTAATAAGAATCCATCGTGAATAAGATCTAGGCAATAGTACATCTTCGTGCTTACCGGCCCTGAAACCGCCTAACAAACGGCGAAGAGTTCCTGATACTGAATAATTTTCAGCTCAACGTCCCCATACGGAAGTGTTAAGGAAGAGGACTAACCATTTACTCATCAATCCATCCCAATTTGTCGACATATTTATCGTGGAACTGGGGATATCAGCAAGTGATCTCTAACCTCACTTCCCCTTCGCCGGGTATTCCCATCAAGAACGCATCAAAGGATCCCAAAAAAACTCAAGACTCACAATCTTAAAGTGAACCGGAGGTCCCCCAAACGCTGTAAAGCCTAAGTACCATCCCTGCTTAACAACCTCCCACAACTGCTTCGCGACTCGGCCAGGATTCCATCTCGACGACACGATCGCCATCTTGTCCTCAAACAGCTGTAAATGAAGGACTTGGAGAAGATATTAAAGGAAGAGAGGAAATCATGGGATGTTTTTGATAAAATTTGATTAGAGATACTGAACACGTAGGCGGAAGTAGCTGAAAGCTAACACGTAATACACCACATGCTTAAAATATGCCATTGATGCTCACAGCGCGGTAGAGGACTACAACGAATCAAAAACTTAAACCCTTACACCTGCGCTACCTACCTTGGTTCTAACGTCTCTGCCATATCTTCAAGGCTGGCTATGAGTAATAACGCGGTGGGTCATTCCTAACTCCCTGGAAGCAAATTAGCTGGCTCGCTCCGGTCGTGATTGGAAAGAGGCGCTCACTTCTGACTCTTCACCGAACCAGGACGCCTCCGAGCCTCTCCGAGGTTCTAGAAATCCTCTCTGACAGGCTCCGCTATGGCGGACGGAACCCTGCCCAGAGAGGTATGGATAACTTGAAGGGGAACTTCAAGTTGGAAAGATTCCTGCTGGGTTCCAGCAACCTTGACTCGAATAATTAGGCTGTAGCAACGCGCAACCAAAGACCTGCAAACGGTAGGTAAAAACGACCCTCGACCTCAATAGGGATGGTCCAATTCGAGATCCATCTGCGATTCTGCGCAGCAGTCTGTGGCGATATTGTGTTATCCTTGCCTGCGGCTCCAGCAACTGACATCTCTTCAGAATGACTAGTCTGGACAGTAGCATCGGAAGGGCCCTCATCGGCTGGTCTCCCTATCTCGAACCTATATCCCCATGAAACATCTTTAACAAACTGTGTCTCTAGTCTCAGAATGTCGTTACGGAGCCTCGTCTCGCTATGATCTTCTAAGAGACTTTGACTAGGTAGCCTTAGGAAAGGTTTCACTGAATAGAACGTCTTGCCCCTTATCAAGGAGCAAACAGTGAAGCTTAAACCTTGTAGACTCTTATGTATATTACTTGAGCTTGTCGACTCAAACTCAAGATTCAAAAGAGCCTCTGTACGACTATGTGTCTACTCCATGTCGTAGGTAATCGCTGGTGGTTCCTGTATCGAGACTTTCACTGTTCCTAGCATGCTACCTACGAGTAACCGTCGCAGTACTTTGGCTTCTCATTCCTTGAACTCCGAGGGAAAATCCTCTGTTTCCGTAGGGGGAAGCTCGTCGGTGTGCGGCGTGATGATTACTGGTAGCGACGTCTCCAGTGACTCTAGAGGATTAGATCCTGCTATGATGACGCTCGCCGCTGCTCGCAAATAGTATGCAACGCTTGGCTATGCGAACCGATTTCCCGTACATTCGTCAATAAACGAAGCTCCAAGCTCAAGTGATGGAGGCAATTGCAAGCACTGTTCTGGTGATGCCGAATTTGTGCTTGCGACCATCCTGGAGATGGTGAAGTGAAAGGGTGCTTGGAAAATAAACTGCTCTGGAGGGGAATCTCTTCGAGACACATCGCTTAGTAGGATGTCTTGAGCTTGGCTGAGAAACTTGAAGTTGGGTCTGTCAGCCCAGCCAAGATTCCAAACGCGATGTAAAATCGTATCGACAAAACAGTCCGTCATAGAATCAGTTACTTACTTTACGCTCCGCTAGAGTAACTTTAGGATGGGATAGTTGCCCTTCAGCTATCCAGTTCCGTGAAATACCTGAATATCCTTTCAGCAACAATATATAGTATGACTTCTCATTTCCCCTTCTCGCCTTCGAAATAGATAGTAATTTGATGGATAGAAAGATCTTCCGTGCTGAATAGTTCCAAATGACCAAATATATCATCGTCAGGATTCCAGACTATGGGCATATTTTCTATATCAGGATCCTTGGCTGCGGGATAAAGAACGAGACGTATATGAAGAACTTCATCTGAATTCATGGTGGCGTCACGTGTCTGAAAGGAAATAGAACGCTCAACGTGACAGGTCAGAAACAAAATAGACTAAAAATTCGGAACAGATGAGAGAAATCTTGCTTTCCTTCCGAAGAATAAATATTGGTGCCTACCTCTGCTTTCTTTATACATTGTAAGAAATCTAGAGGATAGGGAAGCTCGAAGCGGTGCTCCTTTCAAGATGAGACCAATGGTGCAAAGCAAGTGACATACCGCCAGATGTGACTTCCGGGCACAAGCCCCAATATTTGATTTCATGGGGCGTCTGGAGAAAGAGAGGCAGACCTCTTTGAAGCTGTGCACCATTACCTACAAATTGGCTATCACAGTTCACGAAAGCCTTCAATAGTAAGTCGTATTTCTTTTTGTTTAAAGCCATCTGGCCATCTTCCTCCTCTTTACAATCGTTGTTCATGTCTGCCTTTGCTAACCAAAGCTTCTACCTTCCACAGCAACCAAAATTTTGCAAACTAAATATCACCTGACCAGTACTTTAACTTCCCTTTATCTTCACATTCGATTCTATTAAATATTTCGATTAGCAAATAAAATAGTTTATATAAAATGAAAATATATAAACTAGAAGGTAGGAGAGATAAAGGTGGCAGATATCACATGCAATCAGACGGAATGTTTTTTAAAATATGTTGCACATCGCAAAACGGCGAGAAGTCCGACAATTAATCACATGAATTGGAGACGATGCCATTGGCGGAGGCATCACCAAAAGCGTGTTCGTCCCTGACTGTTTATGATTAAATCAGGAATTCCGGCGCTAATACTACTGAAATCTACCGCCTTGAGGGTCACCCCATCCGGCTTTAAGCCAATCTACAGGATAACCCCCAGAACTAGAGGCGTTTCTAAGACCAGTAGAAATTTACTTTATATTTTCAAGGCTGGAGTCTTGTCGAGACCAACCGATGACCTGGAAATGGACTCTCAGCTCTCACAGAACGTGTGTCAAGGTGTTGGATAATTCTACGCACATCTGCACTACTACACAACAAGATATCCAACTTTCGGAATGGCCTCATTCAGTTTTGCATAGCAGACTGGCACAACAGCTCACGCTACCGCGGATTTACGACGAGTTCCTACGGACTGCCCAGCAGCTTTCGTCGAAAACTGCCGCCCCTCCCTACGTTACAGCTCCTAAAATCGCCAGCGATCCGATGGATATTAGTGCATTCTCAATCGGCGCTATTTTGCCTGACAAGATCCCTGAGTCGTTAAGGTGGGCTACTATTGCCGCGGTTAACGACGACGACTCCGGTACATATACTGATTCAGAGGACGAAGTGAGTGAGGGCGAAGTGGAACGGTGGGCAGCAAAGAATCCAGGTTTCGACTGGAGAAAGCACGTTGATTCGGGTACAGGGAAATAGGCTATTTTCTCAAGGATTTGTCTACACACACTCTTTTGGTTCTTTGGCACTTTCAGCGCTCGGGTCGAGCTCTTTTTTAAGGGGGGGTAATGTGACGGCACACGTCACATGCTTGCCGCACTACTGGTTTCAGGCTGAGGAGCTGACGTCTGGCTGCGACGCTGACGTTTCAAGTCAAGGAGACGTCAGGGCATAACTACATCTCTTCCCTTGACTTCTCTTCTCCTTAGCTTTAAGTTTTAGTTAAACCTTGAAATAGAGATCTTTGGCTTACGACCTCTGTTCCGTTCCTGCCATTACAAGAAGAGAATTACTTCTTCTTAATACTTCTTTTAAAGTATTTTAATTTTTAATAAAATTAATTTTATTTATTTATTTAATTAATATATTTTAATATATTTTATATAATTATTAAAATTAAAGATTAAAGTTATAATATAATATAAAAATAAATTAATCTTTAAATAATAATTATTAAAATTAAAAATTAAAATTATAATATAATATAAAAATAAATTAATCTTTAAATAATAATTATTAAAAATAATATATATTATATTAAATTATTTAAAAAAGTTTTTATTTTTCTTATTTTTATAATAGTCTAGACTTGTATGACATTGCACTAGTCACATGTCCCTAAAGTTCTTAGTGTCACGTGACGGATTGTGCACATAACGAGTAAATTTAGACTTGGGATAAATTTGGGCTTAAGGGAAATTTATAGTACTAAGCCTAATTGGGAAGGGCTATAAGCGAAATCTAGATATTTAAGGAGACTCGATCCTCGAACTTCTCCTTTCCTTCTTAGTTTAGTTTTCTCAATAAATAGTATTCCCCTATAAGTATTCCACTCGTGAATTCCCTTTATAGAATTATAATATTAAATTAAATTCTCTCTTTCTGTTTAGAAAGACTCTCGAATATCTCTCTGAAAAAAATAATTATTTACTTTCGAAGAATAATTCTCTATTAACCAAATCTATTATAAATACTCTCAAAATATCCTTTACTAATATTCCTTCTAAAGGCTATATCCTTTATTCTTAAATCCCTACTCGTATCTCTATAATTAACTCGGTATTCCGGGAAGGCAGTCCTATTACTGGTCTATTTTATATAAGTAATTCTATTATTCTGGAAAATATCTACTTTTATATAATCACTTTATAATAAGTCCAAGTTATTATATAAATTGAGAATAAGAAGTAATATTAAACTAATCGCGAAGTTCTAGATAGTATAATTAATAATCTAAGTTATATTATAAGTGAGAATAATAGTCCTAGAGAATATTCTATTAGTCGAGTTCCAGAATAAGTATCTGGTTCTGTCCGAGTCTACTCCTTAATTGAATAGGAAGGCTATGAGTATTATCAGACCCGTTTTATTAAAGTCCCTGATCTAGTAAAGTTTAGTAATAGTATTAGTCTGATTTATAATTACTAGTATATTCAGATTATTAGTAAATTCAAGATTAATACTAATTACTTTATAGATAAGAATACTCGTATATATTATATCTTTAATATTACTAATAGAGATATTTAATACTATTTATATACTTAATACCAGTCCAATATTACTAATCCCTTCAAAATAATTATCGAGATAATTAACTATCTCGGAGAATACTTTATTAATCCTTATTATATATATGAAGTTAAGCGGGAATATAAGAAGATATATATAAACGAGACTTAAAGTTTTCACAAATTCAAGACTAAATTTATTTATCTGATTGATAAAGTTTAGATTAATATTAATAACTATTTAAATAAAATATATAATAAATTAATACTCTCCTTTTAAGAATAATTTATAGACTAGTATTATAATATTAAGATTCTATAGGATCTTTATCTTATTATCTTATCTATTAATTCTAAAATAAAGGCTTTATAGAATTATAAGAATATTCGCAAATATATTAAGACTCGAGTTATAATTACTATCCCGACCTCTATTACTTTCAAGACTTTTAGTATAGTCTTGTCCTCTATAATTATCACTCCTTAATTCTTTATTATAGTCCAATAATCCTTTATACTAACCAGAATAACTTCAGGTATCGGAGATCCTATTATTAAGAAGGAAAACACTCCTATTCTCTCAATCTATTATAACTATTCTCAGTCAAATTATATTACCTGTAATTATCTATTACTAAAGTATATAACTGATATTAAGGAAATGGAAGAAGTAGAGAAAGTTATTAATATTAAGAATATATCGGAAAATGAAAATATCTAGAAAAAGACTCCCTTTTAGACAAAATTGGAATTAATTTTATAGAAATTGATTTGAATTAGTTAATAGATGAGAAGTACTTTATTATATTTTATAGTTTATCTTTTAATAGATATTTGATTAATATCTCTTCTTTTATTAATTCCGGAATAAATAATTTTACTTTTATTAATATTCTTCTTATTATAAATATTATCACTTTCTTTAAACTCAAATTCTAGTATTTATTTAGATTTCTTAGAATTAAAGAATATAATAGTAAATTAGAAAAGAGTATTATTTATATCTTATAATTATATCTCACTATTAATAACTAATAATAATATAATATTCCTTTATTAGTCCTTAATCTTAATTCTCATAATCTAATCCTTGATTATAAATGATTAGATTATTTTAATCTTTTTCTTAATATACGAGAGTAAAGGTTTATATAGTTCCCGGATCTATTACTCTTTTACTTTTTTATTCAGGAGATTATTATTCCTCGAGAAGTTATATTCCCGATTCCAAAATACTCTTCCAGTCTTAAATACTAATAGAATATTAAAGACCGAGACTAAACTTTTGATCGAGAGGACTAATAATAAAAAGTAAATAAATAAGTCTATATAGAAAGTTATAATATAAAAGATAATATTATTAATAATTCCTCTTTATATAAAAGTTCTATTATATTCGAATTGGATCTCGATTTAGAATTAGATCCGGATAAAGAGTCTGAACCAGTTCCTGTTATCTCTTTTTAATAGAGATTAAAAACCCTCTATTTATATAAATAGAATACTCAAGAATAGTATAGATATATAAAGGACTTATTAACCGGTATTATATACTTAAAGGATATTCCTTATAAGAAAAGACTCTGAATAGAAAAGGAAACAATAATCGATTCTATTATTAATATTATAGATATTAGTAATATAGATATATATTATAACTTTCAGTAATCTGATAATAAGGCCTTTATCACGAGTCTTTATAAAATCGATAATCTCTTAAAGTAATAAGGAGAATCCTTATTAGAAGTCGAGGCCGAAGAATCTTTTATTTCTAATCTTTATATTAAATATACTAATATCTTTTTAAAGATTATATCTGATATCTTATCTCTTTATTAAATATATAATTATAAGATATAATTAGAGAAGGAAATTAAAGGAAATTTAGAATATAATCCCTTATATAAGATAATAATTATCGAATTAGAAATTATAAAGAAATATCTTTTGGAAAATCTGGATAAGGATTTTATTACCTCTAATTAAACTCCTTTTATAATTCCTGTATTCTTTATATAAAAGACTAATAGAAGTTTATAATTTTATATTAATTACCGGAAATTTAATTAAATTATCCGAAAAGACTAGTATTTACTCTCTTTAATTAATAAGATATTAACTCGGATTAGTTATATTAAAATCTTTATTAAACTTAATATCCGATAAGCTTTCTATCAAATTTATATAAACTCTAATTTAGAAAAGTTTATAATATTCAGAATATATTATAATTTATATAAGTATAAAGTCTTATCTTTTGAATTAATAAACGAGCCAATTACTTATTAATAATATATAAATAATATTCTCTTTGATTATCTTAATAATTTTTATATAATTTATTTTAATAATATTCTCATTTATTCAAATAATAAACTGGAATATAAGATTTATATTAAAAAGGTCCTTTAATAATTTCGCGATATTAGTTTATAAATAAACTTTAAGAAATGCGAATTCTATATTATTTATATAAAATATCTTAGATTTATTATCTTAACTAATAGTATTAAGATTAATTCTAATAAAGTTACTATTATAAAAAACTGAAAAGTTCCGAGTATAATTCAAGGTATATAGGCCTTTTTGGATTTTTATAACTTCTATAAAAGATTTATTTATAACTATAGGATTATTATTAAATCTCTAATAAATCTTACTTAAATAAATATATTATTCTTATTTAATAAAGCTTATTGGAAAGCTTTTGAGAAACTCAAGGTCTGTTTTATATTATTAGATCTATTCTATTATTATAATCCCGAAAGATAATCTATAATTGAGACTAATATTTCAGATAGTATTATTACTAGTATTCTCTCTTAATAGTATAGAAATGAATAGTATCTTATAATATACTTTTTAAAGATTATATTATTTATAGAATATAATTATAAGATATATAATAAGGAAATACTTATTATTATATAGTCCCTGGACTAATAGAGATTAGAGTTTCAAGGAATAGTATATTATATATAGATTTATATAAACTATTATATACTCGAGTATTTTATAATAATTAAGAAGTTTATAAGTAAATAAATTAGATAAACTGAAACTTTAATAGAATATTACTTTATTATCTAATATAAATCGGGTAAATAGAATATAAAAACTAATACTCTTATATACCGAGATAATAAAATAATATAATAGAATAGTATTAAGGAGAAATACCGAATGAGGTCTTTTCTCTTTTAAGATTAGATTAATTTAAAGATATTCCAGAATCTTAATATTAAAGTTAATATCCTATTCTCTATCTAAAAAGAAGATTTACTTAATAAAACAAATAGACTAATCGAGAGAATCCTGTAAAAAAACCGAATAGTCCCTTTATTATAGACTCTTCGTGAATAGACTAAGAGGGGAGATAATGACTTTATCTTAGAGAATAGTTTATTATTATATAGTAAATAACTAATAGTATTGACTAGTTAAGTTCGAATAGAGTTAATCCGTGAAGTTTATAATCAGGTATTTATTATTTATTCTGGAAAAAATAAAATATATAAACTATTATATTTAAGATATTACTAAAAGAATATATAATATAATATTATCTAGTATATCTGTAATTATTAGTTCTATAAATAAGTCAATATCCCGAGAGATAAGACTTTTAATTTCCTTTAATCTTTACTAATTCCGGAATATTCTTAATAGTATATTATAATAGATTTTAAATTAATATCTATTTCAAAGACGGATTATAATTCGATATTTATTATAATTAATTAATTAAGTAAATAGTCTATTTTAATACCCTATTATAAAATAATAATAGTAAAAGATATAACTCAAATCTATTTCTATATAGTTTATTAATATTATAATCTCTTTATATTAATTATTTCTAATTATAATCCTTAATTTATATTAGTATTTTAAATAGAGTTTAATAAAATACTAAATATTAAATTAAAACTATTTATAGTATACTATTCCCAAACAGATAATTAAATAGAAATTATAAATTAATATATTAATTAGTAATTATATCTATATATTATATACTATTAGAATAACTGGAATAAGTATCTGTTTATAATCGATTATACTTAACTTATATTCCTTTACAATTCTATTAGTATATTATTTTATAAATTCCTTAATAATCGACTTTTATAAACCTCTTTCAATTAGTCTATTCCGGAAATAAAACTTCAAGATAAGTTTAATATTAAGAAGACTTGACAGATTACTAAATATATAAAAGATATTATAGAGAAGAATAAGAAGAATATAGAATAAGTATAATTAAGAATAGAGAAGTATACTAATATAAAGTATTATCCTATAGATTTCGAAGAGAAAGATATAATATATATTTTGACCAAGAACTAGAAAACTCAATACTCTAATTATAAGTTAGATTATTAAATAACCGGATTATATTCTATTATATATAAGATTAGTAATTCCTATAAAGTCGAATTGTTTGAAAGTATTAAGATCTATAATATTTTCTCTTTTGACTATTTACAAAAGGCTATTAATAATTCATTATCCGATTAAAAGAATAAATTACTATTATTGATTAAGATAATATCTGATAAAGAGTATAAGATATAGGAGATTCTGGTATTGAAAGTAGTATAAAAGAAGTTCTGGTATAGAATCAATTAGATTGGATATAATAAAGATCTTAATTAGTATCCTGTTTCTAATCTGAAATATTCTTTTTATAAGTTAAAGGCTTATTATCTGAATAATTAATAATAACCAGGATCCCTGAAGAGATTAGTTAAATGGATACAGGTTTAGGAGAATAGTATTAAGGATTATAATAATCTGGATAACGATTCCGTATTGTCTATCCGCTTGAGGGTAAGCTTTTTCAAGGGGGGGGGTGATGTGACAGTCTAGACTTATATAATATTATACTAGTCATATGTCCCTAAAGTTCTTAGTGTCACGTGACGGATTGTGCACGTGACGAGTAAATTTAGGCTTGGGATAAATTTGGGCTTAAGGGAAATTTACGGTATTAAGCCTAATTGGAAAGGGCTATAAGTGAAATCTAGATATTTAAGGAGGCTCGATCCTCGAGCTCCTTCTTTCCTCCTTAACTTAGTTTTCTCAATAAACGGTATTCCCCTACAAGTGCTCCACTCGTGAACTCCCTTTATAGGACTGTAATAATTTTTCTTTTTCTTATAAATAATTTATTATATAAATTTATTAAAAAAAAAAGAAAAAAAAAATAATAAAGTTTATAATTTTATTTTAAATATATTTAATTAATATATTTAATTAATATATTTATTATAAAGAATATATAATTAATAAATATAAAATCTTTTTTAATAAATAAAATATTTTATAAAAAGGATTAAAAGAAGTTTTTAATTATATAAAACCTTTTTTACTTTTAATAAAATAAAATATCTTCTTTAAAATTATTATAATTAATATAATATTTATTTATTATAAATTTTAAATTTAAAAGAATTTTAAGTATTTTATATTAATTATTTTATTTAATATAATAATTTATTAAAATTATTCTTTTTTATAAATTCTTTAAACTTTATTATTTTATTAAATAATTTATAAATATAAATAATAATTTTAAAAGTTTAAATTAATTCATTTTTACTTTATTATTTATAAGTCTTTTAATTTACTTTTATTTATTATATAATTTAAATTCTTAATAAAATTAATATTATATAATAATATTTTTTAAGTTTAATTTATAATAAAAGTAATAAAAGTAAATTTAATTCTTATTTTATTTTAAATATTAAAAGTGTTTTTAAATAAAAGTATACTTTTTATTATATTAAATATTCTTAATTAACTTTATTATTTTAAATATTATAAAGAAGATATTTTAAGAATATATTAATTAAAATCGTTATACGAGAAGGGAGGAAGTAAGGAAAGAGAGAAGTGAGGGCTAGCGGAGTAAAAAGCAGTTTAAGGCTCGTTTAAGAATCATTCTAGTATTAATCTTAATATTATTAATTAATCCATTCTAGTATTAATACGGTATTAATACCTCAAGTATCAGTACCGAGCCTGACTCGGTGGCTTCAGCTTTGAGGACATCAAACAGCATTTCTTGATTTAGAGGAACTGGAGGCACCTAATTGGAATTTCTGTGTGTTACTTCGTGCTAGGACTTAGCTCAAGTAGTCTCGGAATCAACCATTCTCGGGTTTGGAAGTTGGAGAACATTACGAGCTCGATATTACATGCAACAAATTCATCAGGCTTACCCTAACTAGACTTGTCCATAACCGAAGTCCTTTACCGAGATACCACAGACTTTGCGGTTGCTATATTACTTGGACCTATACTTGGAAGCATCGCCTTCATCACAATCGTTAGTTTTATGCCTCGGACACTGTTACTCGGCCTGTCCTTTCTTGGTTTGGCACTCTACCTCCTCATTACCAGTTGCATACTCTTATCCCCACTTCGCGAAGATTTCTATAAGCTCAGTACGCTCAGAGTATCGTTGGATATCGTCTGCCAAATAGTCCTCAACATTGGTAAGACTGTGGCTCTCAACTTCTGCTAGAACAGACACTTACTTTAGTATATACGGGAATTAACCCATTAATCTTCATTGTAAGCCACACTTGTACATGCCTTCCCTCTCATTGTTTCAAAACCAGCCCTGATAAAATCTCTTTAGATTCCTTCTGAGATCTTCCCAATCCGCTACCGTGGCACCTGTTACGGCATTACTGCTGCATTTGGCGCTTTTGGACTTGCGGTAGGAGAAGTATTTTGGCCTAGCATCAATGTTGTCGGTTCGGACACTTCTCAGCTTGGTGTTCAGCTACTTTTTCTCTCTATTCTATTTGGTCTTGTTTCTGTACTGGTCTTGAAATGGCTTCCGGAATTGCAAGGTCGTCAAAGTATGAAAAAAAAGCTCTAATTATTAGATAAGCCAGGAGGAACACAGTATCACACATTCAAATTCAACAATAATAATAACTTACCTGATTTTTACTACTTATACCATATCTCTTATTACAACGTAATCGTATGACAATGATTAAAGAGGAGAGGGGCTTAAGGTAATCGCCCCTGCGGAGACCCTAGCCTGATCGTCGAAGCAGTAGCAACTTCCACCGTCCACATCGAAAACAAGAACCCTGCATTCAAAAACCCAAGAACAAACAGTCCTTGATGCGTTCAGGCTTGGCCTGACGCTGATTATACTCTCTATTCTAATGGCTTTCGGCGCTGTATTGGCCTTAGCGTGGATTCCAGAAATGCAAGATCCTCGAAAGACGGAAAAAAAGCTCAAAGCGCCGACCAAGGACCTTTGAGATTCTAGGAAAGGGGAGGAATTGAATGGTTTTATGGGAAGAAGACTGATGCCTTAGCATGGCCGAGCTATACTGGTAGAAGGAGAGAGAGAGCGCATAGGTAGCATATATACTCCTACATGGTCAATGAACTGAGGATATTAAATTATATCATTCTTTGGTAATGCAATGCAACTTGATGTTTCACATAAAACGAGCAGGTTATATCTCTTCACTTTCCTCACTGATCAATCAGAATTTGGGCAACAGCTTTACCGAAATGCTTTGCAGCCACTCTCATAGAGGTAGCAATAGCAAATCGACGGCAGGCGGATGGGTCAGTTTTTGGCGGGTGCGCCTTCGCGCAGCCCCGCGGCATAGGCTTCGAAGACCTTGCGGATATCGTCCCGCACGCGGCGGAACTCCGCCATCACCTCCTCGTCGCTGCCCTTGGCGTGTGCGGGGTCATCGAAGCCCCAGTGATGGCGATTCACCTGCCCGGGATAGAGGGGGCACGCCTGGTCGGCGTTGCCGCAGACAGTGATTACGGTCGCAATCTGGCGGTCAAGAAAAATGTCCATGTGCTTCGATGTGTGGGCGGAAATGTCAATGCCGATCTCCTTCAGCACCTCGATCGCCTTGGGGTGGACGAAGCCGACAGGTTTCGACCCCGCGCTGTGCACATCGATGAGATCGCCAGCAGCGGCACGGAGGATGCCTTCAGCCATGTGGCTGCGGCAGGAATTCCCGGTGCAAAGGATAAGGACGTTGGTCTTCATGATGAACTGAGTAGAGTTGCTATAGTTGAGTTAGATCAAGCCTGTCGCAATCACACGTGAACGCAATATACCAAAGTCTTTCGTTAGCTTCACTCTGTATGATTTGCGCTCCAACTTTGCAAGTGAAAATTGAATCTGGTGAAAACTGAATCTGGTGGGCGGAGCGTATTTATAACGCAGAATTCTGGACGTTAGTGATGCGGCTGAGGTTGCTTACCCAGAGAGGGAATTCGGAAAATGTGTAGTGGCATCATATAGGGGGGGATATCTGGTTTGTAATGCTTGGACAAGGCAAGCTCTAGAACAAGCCACCATTCCCAGCCACATCCGACAGACCAATGGGTGGAAGGCATTCGTAGCCAATAAAAACAGAGCGGTGACATCTGCTCTCATTCGACACCCGCTCTGTTGCCGACAGTGACGGGGCGGCCTCTTAAGCGAGGCGGCCTCGCCGTGTGCAGTGTGGCACGGACCCGCTAGCGGCCCGCGCGCGCGGCTCGCGCGGGTTACGCTAGGCCGAGAAGCGTAACTATCTCTTCTCGTGACCTCGAGACACGCTAGGCTAAGAAGCGTAATTATCTCTTCTCGTGATTGACCCGACAAAAAACTTAATTAAAACTTTATACTTAATTAAGTTAATTTACTCCGAGTCCTGTCGCATTACTCGCGTCTTCATTAATGTATCAAAGATCACCCCTTAATAGTATCTCTATCACTACTCTCGGGATTCGCTGCTCCTGCTACCGATCCATCCCCTTTCCCTCTCTGTGCCATCTCCGCCCTCCTCCTCTCCTCCCTCCTAAATCTGTGATTCTCCGCCTCAACCCGCCAATCAGCCAAGTCCACCAAACCCCTCACATGCTCGTGCACCCTTGGAGTCCCATTCGCGACTCTCCCAAGGTCCCCCGCGTTGATGTACGCCTCCATCTGCTTAATGCCCTCCTGCCGTTCGAGCAGCAGCTCGCGGATAAAGTCGAGCGGCTCTAACGTGCTGCTGGTAAGCTCTGTGACGCGCACGAGCAGTGCCAGCCGCTGCTCTCGTAGGTCCTCAAATAACCCCTCAAAGTGCTTAGTTGCAGTACTCGAACTGTCACGCTGCGGCTCCCAGATTAGCTCGCTGACCCACCGCATAAGCAGCGCTCTCCATTTCATATCTTGCTCGTTCTGCTTTGCTGCTGCTGCCGCCTCTGCTTCCCGTGCAATGCAGCGTTCCTCTTGTTCCGCCCGCGTGACAGAGTGTCTCAGAGTGCGCATCTTCTCGCCGTCGACATCACGGCGTACACCAGCAGCGTGGTTAACAATCTCGTACAGCTCATCGAGGATTCGGCGCAGCGCATTCATCGAGTCGACATACTGCCGGCGAGTTTCTTCCTGTGCATCCCAGGCACGCTTGCGGCGCCACTCCCACCAACAGGGCTTGCAGGGCTCGTGGCAGGTACTGGTAGGAGGTGTGGGTTGGAGGAACGGTGCTTTGATGGTGGCTTCGAAGGTGCCTTCGAAGCGCATGGTGTGGCCCTGTACTTCACGCAGGGCTTGGACAAGGGTGACGATACGGTCGTGTAGTGCCTGGGCGTTCTTCTGCATCCTGAGAATCGAGCCCTCTTCGTTATTCGGTACGTAACAAGTGTTATTGACTTTGCCTAGGAAACCAGCGAGCTCCTCGCGCGCAATGTAAGCCTCGAGATCAAAACCAAGGTCGTCATATTTACGAGCCTGGGCCGACCACCATTCGATCTGCTGCTGGAAACCAATCTGCCGTAACACATTGCTCGGAACGCCCTCCACACTGGAATTCTCTGCGAACGCTTCTTCAAAAAGTGGGTAGATGTGTTGTCCTAGGGTAACAGTCTCCTTGTCCAGGACCCAGTGCTGTCCGCTGCCATTCCGCTCGAGAGGGATCACCGAACGGGAAGGGCAGATTTCGTACCCGGGAACTTGCACAAAACCAGCATAGCACACAGTGTGGTGGGTTAGTGTTGTGAGGAAGCCGGTGTTTATCCCAATGTAGGATAATGGTTTCCAGTACTCGGCAGTCAAGTCCCATTGCTGGAGAGCGTAGATCCAGAAGTAGACAACCAATAACAAGACTATGATGAGAAGGATGGCGGGGAGGAAGAAGCACATGTAATATCGAAAAATCGAGAAGATCAGGTTACAAACCCAAAGTACGATTGTGCTGAAAAAAAGAAAAAAGTGGTAGAGCCATGATAGAATCCGAAGAGGATTGATGAAGCCCAATACTCTTTGTATTAGAGTTGGACGTCCGGCTGCGGTGGTACTACTTCCTGCCATTGCCAAGTGAGGTGTGATAGCTGCCTTGGAGGCGGGCATAAGTGTAGAGCCAGGTCCATTATCATTTGTATTGCTCGTTGCTTGGGATCTTGTGCGTGGCCCAGATTCTCCTCCTCGAGTCTCTGATGGACTAGCAAGATTCTTCATTATATCCTCTATATTTTTCCTGGATACTTCGACGGGTTTGGGTTTCAAGGTAGATTTGGGAGGAGCCATGACACATAGAGTTGTGCAGTCCAGCGAGTTGAGCGTTGCGCATTTGACAGAGCTGGAATTGTGCAATCGAGAAGCTGGGAGCCATACAATCGAGAACGCTGGGAGCTATGCAATCGAGAGTTGATCGGAGGCACCGAGCCTTTGTGTATCGTTCTTGCTGAACAACAATCAAATCCGAACCCCACCCCTCACACTATGATGTTCCTTTGCCTGGAGGTATGCCTCGTTGTATTGTTGTAGCCAATACCCTCGCCTCTACAATCGCGTCTGGAGTTGCGTGATGAAGTGAAAGTAGCAGATAACTGGCCCAATTTGGAGTTGTGTAAAGAACAGGAAGTCGTCAACAATTGACCAGCTTTGGAGTCTGCCAATCTCCTGGGTTCCTATCCAAAAAGCCAAGTGCTTGCTCTGCCAACTCGAGTTTCACTGTCAAGCTCAGCAGCGTTCTGAGTAGTAGTTTGGTGCTCAAAGTCAAGTATATCTTTCCTCCTCCCCGTTTCCGAGAAGCAAACGGAGCTCGATGGCGTGGCGTTTTGTTATGCCAGCTTGCCGTCTAGAGGCGATTAACTGACAGAGGCTGATGTTTTACTGGAAGAAGATATTCGAGGGATTTGTGCGCAGTTTGATGGCTGTGAGGTACTGTTGTTGTTGTTGTTGGTGGTGGGTGTTTGCGCGGAATGGAATGCTGTGATGCGAGGCTGAGCAAGGCTGGTGGGGCAAGGCTGAGATGCGGGGGCGGCCGCTGCCGAGCAGCCCCTTTTCATTTCTCCATCACGCACTGCAATCACAGCGCAACGCAACGCAAATCTAATGAAACAAGTGCTTGGCGCCGACTTGCTTCTTTTTGAATATTCTTTCAATGAAGTTTGTGAGGTAATGGAATGTTTTAATAGAGTCTGACGCGAGGTTGAGAGGAATGCTTTAACGGAGTGTGAGCGAGGTTGAGATGCGAGGCTAAGCAAGGCTGGGATCCGAGGCGGCCAATCCCGTTCCATTTCTCCATCACGCACTGCACCGGAACGCCATGCCATGCAACGCAGCGCAAACCCACAGAAGCAAGTAAGGTCGACATCTTTCTTCTGATATTCTTCCATAGAAAAAAAGTTTTCCATATTCCAACAAGTAACCTTACAACGGGCGAAGAGGTTTCAACGGATCCAGCTCGTCCAGGTCCAGCCATCCTTCCATCCCTTCTCCGTCCTCCTTGCTCGCACACGCACACTCTGCTTCATCCTCTTCAGATGATCTACGACGGCGTCCCATCTGTTTTCCAAATCATTCACTATATCCGTCATCTCCTTCACAAGCAAGAACCTGTCCTCTGTTTCAGGGAGCCAGAAACCTCTTGCTCGTGATAGTATCTCTTCCCTGCAATGTGGATCATAGATTCTATTTCGCGAGAGCTGGCCCTTCATCCACGGCGTGTAGAAGGCGCCGAGTTCCAGGCCTTCGAACCCGACGGCTTTCTCTTCTGAGCTCATGGCAGTGATGAAGGGTTCAAGCTGTGCGCGTGCTATAGCTTGCTTCCTGGATAGTTCGTCCACGCCCCGGCGCCAGGTACGGATAAAGGCTTGGGCAGAGTGGATCACGTTGTCTACTCCTTGCACGATTTGCTCGAACCGCTCGCTGTCGATGTCCATGTTGCTCGGAGCAGATCGGTAAGCCATGTCCTCCTCTCTCCAATTAATCTCCTCTTCCTCCTCCTCAAGTTGCGTCCGAATGATACTGCTCAGCTCCCGCAGATCAAGATCAAGGCGCGCTTCGAACGAGCGGGCGATAATCCCAAAGGAGATGAAGTCGCCAGCTATGTTTTGCAGCAACGTCTCGAGAGCGGCCGAGTCAAACACAAGCTTCTCCCATCGCTCATTGCCCGCACGTAGCTTAATGAGCGCGAAGTTCTCCGCTGCAGCAGCAAGGTAGTGTTTGGCGTCCTCTTCTGTAGGGGAAGCATTGGCAGCCTCCTGGTAAAACTCGAGCTGGCGGAAGACTTGGTATCGAGGGGAGATGGTTGCGCTAAGATTGGTGAGGGCAGCAGCAGTGGAGTTCAGGAATGTGAGGATCGCGGGGCCTTGGGCGGTGAACGGGGTATGGGCGTGAAGTTGAAGTGAATGCTTATTGAGTTGGCTTGCAAGCCAGGAGAAAGAGGGGAGTGGGAAGCAGGCGTGCTGCATGGATTCTGTGACGTGGATGAGGTGAGGGCCGAGCAATGTGGACTCGCAGGAGGGTGTGGAGGACGAGGATTGGACCAATGGAGGCGACATTGTTCTGTTTGTCGGGTTCCTCACTTTTTTTTCTGATGCGTTTCTTTCGAGTTTGGTATTTCGATTTGGAGGTAAAAATGTCTTCGATCTCGTTGTTTGGTTTGTTTGTGCTGCTTTTCCCGTTGCTCCTTTTCCTCGCTTTGGAAGCTGACTCTCTGCAACCTGGAACAGTTAAAAGATGCCCAAAGCTAGCAGAAAGGGGAATAGAACAATCCCACTTACATATTCAGGTCCATCCTTGACTTTCACGGTGAGGGTATTGCTATCCCTGTGGACAACTATAAACTCACATTGGGAATTGCCCAGATGCAGACTGATATCCGTATAGCAAGAAACATTGCGGCATGACATTGCTTTGACCAAAACCTGCCACACAATGAATAACCAGAATATTATCCACGCCCAGCGGAAGTATACCCTTGTGGTGCTTATGGAAGAGTGTCCTTTTTCCTTCCCATAGCTATTGTGGTCATCTGCCAATTGCGTCTGCGACTCGTCAACTTTCAATTGGGCATTATCCTCACCCTCATCCTCCACCTCCTCCCCTTTGGCTCGCTTGTTCTCTTCCTTTTTTGCAGTCTTTCGCAGGTTGACTGCAGGCACGCTTGTTCCTCTCTTTCCTTTGGATTGTGGTCGGGACAATCGATTGTTGTTGTGGATACTATCTTGCTCCTGGTCTAGGTCTCGCGCTCGTGGGCGGAGTTGTCTCGTGGAGGTCACTGCCATCTTGGCTGCTGCTTCTGGTTCACAGCTGAGGCTGGACTGGAATGTGACTGGGTCAATTGCAATTGCAATTGCTTCTGGGGCAGATGGTGATCCGCTGCGCACAGTCTGGAACGAAGATGAGGAAGAAACAGCGGAAGCGGAAGAGGAAGAGAAGGAGAGAGATGATGGTGAACAAGAAGAGGGGGAGGACTCATGACATGGAGTTGGTGTGGTTGGCATTGCGCGAGGATAGATGTTTGCGTCCTCGTCTCTTTTTCTGTGTAACATAATCCAGTCTGTTATGTTGTGTCTGCATACGGATGTAAATTCATTTGTTTGCATTCCTAAATTCTAAGCCAGGAAGTGCACGGACAGACATGTAGTCACGTGGTGATAACAAAAAAGCTTGTGAGTCAGGTATGACCTAAGCACGCCCAAATTCACACAACCAGATACTTAACCTTGATAAGAGTCCACTCTGACACCACTTAAATGCTTAAAATATATTTAGAGAAAGCAATTTTATTTCTATACATCATAGATAATTCCCTTCAATCTATAAAGGGGGTTCAAAATTGTAAGCACTTTGGAAACCCTTGAGTTTTTGGGTTTTGAGCAACAGGAGGAAGGGGGTGTGTATATCAACTCCGGGGAAAACAGCCAACGCTGCTATTACTACCCCTCGCTTCGCTCCATACACGACTAGCGAATCCTTTCTAAATAGAAAGGTTTTACCGAGACAAAGACCAACCTGCTCGCCTCCCGCTTTCCAGCTCTCTCACTCTCCAAGCATTACAACCACCATTTGAATTCTTATGCAATCAAGACAACTTCTCCTAATCATCATCTGCATCTGAATCAAGATTTATCCTATTCAAGACTATTTTCGGCAACGAAACACACGATGCGAACAATCCCAGGACGTTTGACCAGGCATAAGCTACTCTTGCTCTCTCCTCTTTCTCTCCTCTCACTCACCCATTCCAAGCTTGATTCCAATCTCTTCAATTAACTCGCCCAGCATCTCAATCCTTTTTAGCGCATCTTTGACCGTGGCTGCTGCTGTTTCGGCGGCACTAACTTGGGTTTGTGTACTTGTACCGGCAGTGGCAGTGGTGTTTAGGGCGGCGTGAAGCTCTATTTGGTGGTTTCATGTTAGCCATACTTGTTACTTCTGGTGAGATTAAATTGATGAGCTCGAATAACATACACAGCAGGAAAAGAGGCTTGAAACGATGAGGAACACGTGACACGGAACAACAAATGGAGGGAAGAAGGTCTCACCTCGCGTCGCCTGGACAAGATTTTCCATTTCCCGCTTCTGCAAGTCATGAGTGGAATCAGAAGCATCTGCAGCTTCATGAGTCTGGAACTTTCCCCCACGTGCAAATATTGCTGCGAATGTAGCCGAGAACGGATTGTTATAGTGGCCTTGCAACTTGACAATCGCGTCCAAAACCTTCGTTCCCTTCCCCCAGACTTCATCCCACCACGTGCCTGCCGCATGGGTAACGATCCTCGCGCGATCCGACACTTCGAGGCTCAGGTCGAGAAGCTGCTGCTGTTGAGTCTGCAGATTTGCCAGCTGCACGTGACCTAGTTCCAGATCCGTGTCCGGGTCCGTGTCCGCATCCGCGTTCTGCGCGTCGAGAGCGGCCGCCTGGGTTTTGTTGACTCTCTTCAACCCCTTGTTCGCTTCCCGCAACTCGTCAACCGTCTGCGAAACCCGCTTCAGCTGATCGATCAACTCCCGAACATTCTCCTCGTCATCGCGATCTCGTGACCTATTGGCCAGCGTAAGCATCAACATATCGTTGGACAGGAGTTGAGTTTTATCGTACTCGGCCGACATGTTCGCCAGGGCGTCGGCCCCATGGTTCAAGGCGGCGGTCTGCTTTGCAAGTCCGGCACGCACGAGTCGCAGCTCGGCATCACGCTCTTGCACGAGGAGATTAAGGCGCGAGACCTCGGCAGTTTGAGTGGAGGTTTGCTCCTTGAGGTGCGAGAGAGCTTCTTTTTGTGCTCTACTGGCGGCCTGTAACTCGAGGACCCATCTGGTGAGAACCGGCTCTCTCTGCACGATATCGGAGATGGCGTCGCAATCGATCTTGTTATCATCATCATCCTGAGCGGCGTCAAGAATCGAGGCGTTGGCGTGATGCGAGAAGGAAGTTCGTCTCCCACTTAGAGTCTGCTCTTGATCTTGATCGGGCACATCTCCATCTCGAGATATGTCTTCCTCGTCCACGGACTCGTCAGATTCTCCCCAATCGAAGTCATCAAACTCGTCGAATCTACCAGGGGTTTTGGTCCTCCTCGCATTGCCTTCTCTGCCCTCAAGGTAAACATGGCCCAGATCCTGCTGCAACTCATCATCACCAACAACTTGCAATGTCTCACCACCTCCTTCATACTGCGCCCAGAACCTCACATCCAGACTTCCCAACTTTCTCAAACACTTTTCCGCTGTCCACTTCCTAAGACTCAGGCTAGCTCCCTCCTTATTCACCTTCCTCCTCACCACAACCTCCGTCTCCAAGATCCCCTCCCGCTCTTCTGCGCCATACTGCTCTAACCGTAACAGGTCGAGAATGAACTCCGTGCCTGCAGCAGAGCAAACGGGAAAGAAGTGGAGTCGTGCAGCAGACTCGGAGGTGAGTTGATTGGCGCTGAGCCAGGTTGTGAGAACGGCGAGGGGGGTGGCGGGAGGAGAGGATGGGGTGGTGGAGTTGGTTTGGGGGAAGGGAAGGGTCCAGGGGATGGTGCAGCGTGTGGACAGGGCAGAGAGTGAATGTGTTGATAGGAGGAGCTGTTGTTCGGTTTGTGTTAACTTCATTCATTTAACATCTTCCTTCCTTCCCCCAATAATCAACCAGTCAATCAAATCCGAGAAAGCAAGGACATTTGGTAGGATAAATTGGATGGAAAGATAGAAACCGAGAAAGAGAAAAATAGAGAGGAAGAGGGGAGCAGAACGTACATCCTCGACTCGCTCTCCAATCTTCGTCCCGCAGTTCTTGCATTCTTTGCGCACTATGCATGGATGTTGCTCTGTGGCCATTGTTGAGTCTTGGATTTCAGGAGAGAATGGGAGCTGAGGTGGTTGTGTGAGAATTTTGTTTTAAGAGTAGATGAGATGAGATGAGAGTGTAAAATGGGTGAGGTGAGGATAGGATGATGGAGAAGAGTCAGGTGAGCAGAGGGAGATGAGTGAGAAGAGGAAAATGTGATGGGAAGAGGGGGAATTTTAAAGATTGGGGATGCAAACGGATGCAGCTTTTCGGATTAGGCTGCTTTAGCGAAGGGAGCAACGGGAAACAAGGGGAAGCGAGAAGGGGGGTAAGCGAGGATAAGGGATAAGCGAACATAAAAAAAAAGCAAAAAGGGGGTTTTTTTTAAAAAAAAGAAAGCAACTGCTTTTAGGCTCGACATCTCGGCCTTTGTTCAGAACCTGCCTTGAAGCCAGACGTCTTGCAGATAGTGATGGTTGTTGTTAAGAGGCGCGTTTGACGCGTATTTCCGCGTTCATTTTTTGGATCACGTGAACGAGCAGCTTCACTGCTCTCACGTAATTTCATCACCAAACAACGAGATCCCTTGATATCATAATCTAGCCCATCAACCATGGCAATTCCTGATCAAAAGCCGTACAAGTATCTCCCAATCGTCGAACCTGATGGCATTCGGCTCATCGTCCTCAAAACCTCAACAGACAAGGCTACGCCGGTACACTGCTCAATCGTTCATACAGCCCTACGTCACGCACGAGAAGAGATCTATAAACACTATACCGCCCTCTCGTATGTCTGGGGCGATGCAAACGACACGACATTCGTCTCAGGCGACGGTCATCGGCTTCAAGTGACGAAGAATCTGGAATGCGCTCTCCGGCACCTGCGTGACGCGAAGAGAATCCTGCATGTCTGGGCAGATGGAGTCTGTATATAAGTCGATTGATACCGAAAATACCTCGGAAACTTGAGGTTATTGAGCTCCGTTTTTTAAGGAGGGGGGGGGGTTCGTTTTATATTCTTGTTTTAAAACCTCGCCAATTTCGCGTGAGTCATAATAACTAATAAGCGAATAATAATTAATAAATTATAAAAACTTTATTAAATATTAATAAATAATTAAAATATTTTTAATATTTTAATTTAATTATAATTTTATAAAGTTTTATTATTTTTATTATATTATTTAATTTTAAATAATATTAAAAAAAAATATAAATATAATATTTAATATTTATAATAATTTTTTTTATAAAAAAAAATTAATTTATAAATAATATTAATAATATTAATAATATATAAATATTTATATTAAATATTAAATATTAATTTTTTTTTAATTATTATAATTATTTATTTTATTTTTAATTTTAATATATAAATTAATAAATTTATAAAAATATTAATAATTAATTTAATTTAATTTAAAAAAGTTATAAATAAGTATTTTTAATATTTAATATTAAGTTTTTTTTTTAAATAATTATATTTTATTTTATATAATTTTAAAATATTAATAAAAAATAAAAAATAATATTAAAATTATATAATTTATTATATAATATTATAATTAACTTTATTAATATTATTAATAAAAGATTATAAAGGTTAAAATCGTTTTTTATATTATAATTAATATTAAAATTAAATAAAAATCGAAAAAATAATAAATAAATCTTAAATAATTATAATTAATTAAAAATTATTTAAAAATTATTTAATTTTATATTTTTTTTTAATATTTTTTTTTAAATAAATTAATATTTTTTTTAAAAAAATAATCTTGAATTTTAATTATTATATTAATAATTTATTAATTATATTAATATAATATTAATAATATAATTAATTAAATAAAAAATTAAAATTAAATAAATATAATATTTTTTTTTAATTAAAAATTATAAATATTTAAATTAAATATTAATAATTTAATTATAATAATATATATTTTAATATATATAATTATTTTTAATTATATTATATATTTATATATAAAATAATTTTTTATTATTATAATAATATAAGTTTTTTTTAAAAAAATTAATAATATATTTTATTTAATATAAATAATATTAAATATTATATTTTTTATATATTTTTTTTAATTAAATAAAATTATTAATATTTTTAATTAAAGTTTTAATTAAATTATATTTATTATAATTTAAATTAAATTATTATAAAATATTTATATTAATTTTAAATTAAAATTATTAATAATTTTATTTATTAATTATATTATTAATATTTAATTAATAATTATTTAATAAATTAATTATATTAAAGTTTTATTTATTAAAACTTTATTAATAAATTATTAATAATATTAAAAAATTTAATTATAATTTTATATAATAAATTATATAATTTAAATTTTTTTTTATTTTTTAATTTTTAATATTTTTTAAAATTATAAATTTTTATATATATTTTTAATTAATAAAATATAATATTTGTGACAGCAGAAACGGAGTAGAGGTCGTAAGCCAAAGATCTCAATTTCAAGGTCTAACTAAAACTTAAAGCTAAGGAGAGAAGAGAAGGTCGAAGGAAGAGAAGTTCTTAAGCCGTAAGCCTGAGACCTATTCCCTTAATTTGAGATATCGTCGCATCGCCAGATGTCGGATCCTCAGTTTGAAACCAGTAATGCGGCAAGTATATGACACGTGCCATTACAATATTTAAAAATTATATTAATTAATTATTTTTTCATGTTTTTTTATTTATAATTAATAAAAGTAAATATATTTAAAAAATAAATATTTAATTAAAATCTTTATATAATATTTTTTATTAAAAATTTAAAAAAAAATTAATTATAAAATAAATTTAAAATTATAAATTAAAATATATTATTTTATTAAATTTTATTTTAATATAAAATATATATATATATTATTATTATTTAATAATTATAAAATTATATATTATAAAAATAATAAAAATAATTTTTATTTTTAAATTATTTTATAATTAAAAAATAATTAAAATTTTAAAAACTTATAATAAAATAAATTTAAAATAATTTTTTTTATTTTATTTTTTTATTTCTTTTAATTTTTTTTAATATAAATATATATTTATATATATTATTATTTTTTAATAATTATTAAATTATATATTATAAAAATAATAAAAATATTTTTATTTTTAAAATAATTTATAATTAAAAAATAATTATTTAAATAAATCTTTTTTATTAAAATTTTAATTAAATATTTATTTTTATTAATTATAAATAAAATAAAATTAATTAATTATTATTATATTATATTTTTTTTTAATTTTTTTTTAATTATATAAAAGAATTATATATATAATATTATATATAAAAAATTATTATATAATTAAAAAAATATATATAAATTATATAATTTAAATTTAAATTTATTTTTATTTAATTTAAAGTTTTAAATTAAATTTATTTATAAACATTTATAATAATATAATAATATTATTAATAATTCTTTTATTAGTAAATTTAATATATTTTATTTAATAAATTATATTATAATTTTTATATAATTTTTTAATAAAAGTTTTTTTTAAATAAAATTTAATTTAATTTAAAAAATAATTTTAAAAAATTATATTAAAATTTTTTATATTTAAAAAAAAAATTATAATTAATTTATTAATATATACTTTTTATATATTTTTATTATAATTTATAAATTTTATTATAAATCTTTTTAATAATTATATATTTAATTTATTATATTAATAATTATAATTTTCTTTTAAAAAAAGTTTATTATTTTTTAAATATAAACTTTAAAAATTATTAAATATAATTTAATATATTTATAAAATATATTATTTTTAATTTTTAATTTTTATATTTTTTTAATTTTTTTTAATTTTTTTTATATTTTTAATATATTATTATTTTTTAATTATTTAAAATTATTATTATTATTTGTTTTTTATTTTCTTTTATTATTTTTATAATTATTTTAAATATTATTAATTAAAATTAAATAAATATAATTATAAATATTTAAATCAAATTTTAATAATTTAATTATAATAATATATTTTTTATTATATATAATTATTTTTAATTATATTATATATTTATATATAAAATAATTTCTTTTAATAATAATAATATAAATTATTTAAAAGTAAATTATTTTAATTAATATAAATAATATTAAATATTTTCTTTTATTTAAATTTCTTTAATTAAATAAAATTATAAATATTTTTAATTAATATTTTAAATAAATTATATTTATTATAATTTAATTTTAAATTATTATAAAATATTTATATTAATTAAAATATAAATATTAATTATAAAATCAAATTAATATAAAAAATTATTTTAATATTTATATTATAATATTATATAAAATCAATTTAATATATAATATAAATATATTAAAAAATAATAAAATAATAGTTTTTATAAATAATTTAATAATTTATTATATTTTTTTATATTATTAAAATAAATAAAAAAATTAAAAAAAAGTTTATAATTTTATAAAAAATATTTATTTTATTTAAAAATTTATTTTTAAAAAATATAATTATAAATTAAATTATTTTAAATTTATTATAATTAATTTAATAAAATGTTTTTAAAAATTAAAAATTTTATTTTATTTTATTTTAATTTAATTTAATTTATTTTATTTAAATTATTTAAATTCTTTTAAAAATTAAATTTTATATTATAATATTTTAATAATTTATAAAAATATAATTTAATATATTTTATAAATTTATTAAAATATTATTTAAGAATTTGAATTTGATAAATAATAAAATAATTTATTATATAAATAACTTTTTTAATAAATTATATATATAATATTTATTATTATTTTTTATAATTAATTTTATTAATATATATTTTTATATATTTTTATTATAGTTTATAATTATTAATATTATTATAAATAAATAATTAAATATTATAATTATTTATTTTAAATTATTAAACGGTAAATTAGATTTTGTTTTCGTGAGTATAAGCTATTATATTCGGGAGTCAATTTGCCAGAATACCGTATTGCTTCAAGGCTCGTGTACCTGATAACCAGAGTGATACAAACCCTTGATACGATTACTTAGTGCCTTTAGCGGGGTCAACTTAAGGAACGATGTGAGAAGGAAAGGCGGATCTTCCCTATTATATTTGTTATTGTCTTTGCGATTCTCCTTTTTTTAAGGAGCAGAAAATGACTGTCTTAATGAGTTAAGATAGCGAAAGTTTTAATTCTTCCGCCTCCTTCCTTCTCCTTTATCTTCCCACCCCAATCCTCTTTTCCCCTTCTTACTTAACTATCTCTCCTCTCTGTATTTCGCGACTGCCCTCTTATACTTCTCTAGAAGCTATAAAACCCTCTTAATATCGCCTGCCTATTGAGCTTATACCGGCAGATCTAACTAATATATATTATTACCGGTAAACTGTCTCGTATTATCTAATAATAGCCTTGAGGCTCGGCAGTCATATATTGAATAGACAAGTTATTGGCATAGCGATTTAGTATATGTATATTCACGTGACTAATACAACGCGATTTAGGATCTCCGGCTTTAAGGATTCAGGATTCTTAAAAGAATAAAGGTTTTATATAATACTAGCACTTTTGCTTTTAAAGAGGAGTTTCGTGTTTAATTTTCAATAGTAATTTACACTTATATATATATATATATATATATATTTATATTTAATATCCGACAGATAATAACATGTGGCCCTTGCTTTAAGGGAGTCTATAGGACTATAGAATACTATAAGTTATAAGGGCTATATAGTCAATTCTAGTTACTTTTAACTATTATAATTTATTTTATATATAATTGTATTTTTATAATTTTATAACTATTTGTAATTATTCCCTATTATAAGTATATTTACTATTCTTATTATAATTAATCTTTTTACTTATAATCCGCTATTCCTTGTCTATTCGCTCTTATTGTCTATTATAAGTATAAAAGAGATAAGGAAAGTGAAGAAAGAAAAGTAAAGATTATAAATATATATAATATACTAAATTAAAAGGATTCTTCTAGTTTAGTATATAATTTACAAATATTTATAAAAAATTATAAACTCGTGATTTAGTTTACTAGAGTGATAATACTCTTTATTATTTTTAATAAGTATATAATCTTATTTATTATAAGTGTTTTTAAGTCAAATTGATTTATATTACTTTTTTTATAAAAGAAGAAATATAATAAAGACTTTAACTATTTATAATTATAATTAAATATAATATTATAATAATAATAGTAATTATAATATATTATAAAATCTTTATAATATATTTATAAAATTAATATTTATTTAAATACTTTTCTTTTAAGTCTAAATTCTATTATATTATATATATATTATATATTAAAATTATAATAACTTTATAAGATTATAATAAATTATAATTATATAAAAGAGTTATTTACTTTAAATTTTGCGAGTCTCTTAAAGGAAACGAGTATATATATAATTTATAAGAATAAGAAAAAAGTAATTCTTTCCTTTATAATTTAATTAACTATTTTATTATTTAAGATATTAATATATTCTAGTATTTAATAAATCCGTAAAGTATTTAAGAGTATATATAAAAGATATTAATATAATAACTATTATTATATCACTTTTTAAAAGTTTATAAATATTTATTATAATAAGTTTATAAAGGATAAGAGAAAATAATAAATCACTTTTGAATTATTTAAAAAGATTTATAAGTCAATTACTAGTTTAGCTTTTAGTAATATAAATATATTATATATATTCTCGAGAGTATTTATTATTTTTATATTAAAGGCTTTTATATATAAATTAAAGGATTTTAATTTATAATTAATTTATAAATTATATTAATAAATTATAATTTTATAATTTATAACTTTATTTATAAACTCGTTTTTTAATTTATTAAAGAATATTTGAATATTATTAAGGGATATTAATAATAGGAATTTTAAAAAGTCTATTATAATCTTTATTTTTATTTATTCTTATAAAATATTAATTCTTTTATAAGTATTTATACGAATTTCTTTTATAATTTACAAAAAGATTTGAAATGGATTAATTTATTTTATTTATAAGAAAGAGAATAAAAGATATATAAAATATATATTATTTATTTTTATTTATAAGACTTATATTTTACGAATTATAAATAAGTATTATAAGTTTAATTAAACTATTCTCAAAGTGAATATATTTATAATAAAATTAAATTTAATCTTTAATAATTATAAATATATTTCTTTATATAAAATTATAATTTATATAATTTTATAAATTTAAAAGAATAATTCTTATTTTTATAAATATTATTTTTTCTAGTAAATTTAAATAAGAATTTATTTAATTTAAAATATATTATTTATTTTATATTTTAATCTTATTTAATTATTAGATTTTAATTATAAAATAATCTTTTTTGAGAATATAAACTTTTATAATTTATTATAAAAAGATTAATAATATTTTATAAATTGTTTTATTTAAAGAATAAAGAATATTATTAATTATAAAGACTTTTATAATTAAAATACAAATATATAATTTGAATAATAGTTTTTTATTAAAGAATATACTTAATTAATATAATAAATTAATAACTTCTTTATATAATATAAGTATTAGTAATAATAATAAGATTATTAATTAATAATAAATTTATTTATTATTATATAAAGTGAATTAACTTTGACTTTTTAAAATTAAAAATAATCTCTTTAATTTATTTTTATTAAAGAATCTCTTGGATATTTGTTTATAAACTATTATAATTATTTTATAAACTCTTGAAAATAATAAATAAAATAATATTATTTATATAATCAAATTTATATATTAATATATTTAATTAAAAGAATAAGATTATATATAATATAAAGAGAATTAATAAAATAAGAGAGTCTTAAAATAAATTATATTAAATTATTATTTTTGAATTTATTTTATTATTTAATCAAATCCTTATAATCTATTATATAATAAAGGAATATACTTAATAAATTAAATAATTAAACTAGTTTTATTCGCGGAATTTAAAGATAAGTCGATTTAAAAGGATTATATTAAAAACTCCTTTTATGTCTATAGTGAATAGTAAAGTCTTATAATCAAATATTAAAGTTTTCTTAATATTATATATAAAATATATTATAAGGTTTATAAATAATTATAATAAAAGAATATTAAATTATTAATTATTTATTATTTGTAAAATAATTATAAACTAGACTATTTTATAAACTAGAAATTATTCGAGACTTTTATTTAATATTAAAAACAAGATTATAAGTTTATAAAATTAAGAGAAGAAATAGTTTATTTTATTTAATTTAAAAATAATTACGAGTATTATAATCCAGAAATAAATAAAATAATAATTGTGAAATAAATATTATTAAAAGAGAAACGTGATTCTTATATTTATTTATAATTAGACTATTTATAAAATAATTATTAATATTTTATTTATTCCAAGAATTATATTATTAGTTTTTATTATAATTTTATAAATATTATTAATTATAATAAGAAAGAAGTTTATATAATAAATAATAATTATAAATATATTAAATAATATATTATTCGCTTTTATTTTATTAATAAATAGTTTTATAACTAATAATTCTCTTTTCTTTTTTATAAACTTTATAAATAAATTATTTAAATATAATAAGTCTTTAAATAAAGGACTTTAGTAAATATTAATTAATTAGTATTATTTAATTATTTTAAAGATATTATAAAGTTTATAACTAAATTTAACTTTATTATTTAATATTTATTTTTGGTTTTATAAATTGTATTTTATAATTTATAAACTAATTTTAATATAAAGTTTTTATAATTTTTATTTATAATTACTTTATAATTTAAGTTTTATTATAATTAACTTATATTATATTTTATTATTTATTTTATTACTTTCGAGTAAATGTCTTAAAGTGATTAGATAATTTATAAGACTTTATTATTTAAATTAATTATATTCAAGATTTTTATAAGAGTAAAATAATAAATTAAATTGAATTAAAATATATTTTTAAAAATATTTATATTTAAAATATTAAATTTAAAGTGTTTTATTAACTCGTTTATATATAAATTTTAATAAACTATTATAAGGAGAGAATAATAATTAGAGATTAAATTTAAATAATTAATTAAAGTAATATAAATTAGAAAAGGATTAATAAAAAAGACTAAATCGAGTATATTATCTTAATTATATATAAGAGTATTTATAAGACTTATATAAATAAAATTATAAGAATCTAATTAGTTTAATAATACTTTTACTTATTTAATCGGGATATAATAAACTGGATTCTAATTAAAGTAATAGAGATTAAAGTCACTTATTATAAAACTAAATTATTAAAGGTATTATAAAGAGATTATAAGAGCTTTTATAATTATTCTCGTATTTATAATACTTATAAGAGTATTATAAATATTCGTAATTATAAAAGGGAATATATTATAAATTTGAATTTATAAGAATATTAAATCTTTAAATTTATAAGATTATAATTAAATAATTTATAATCTAATTCTTTTATAAATAAAAAGATAATTCACGAGTATATTATTTAATTATTTATAAGTATAAATAATTTGTAAAAGGAATAGAATTTAATAATCCTTTATAAAAAGTTTATAAAAATATATAATTCTTATATAAGAATAATATTAATTAATAAATTAATTATAAGTAAAAGAGTAATCTCGTATAAGATAATTATTTTATTTATATTTATTTATAAGATTATAAAGAGTTTTGTAAATAAGGACTTAATTCTTATTTTCAAGAAGAGAGAAAGTATTTAAGGATTTTGAATTAAAAAATCGAGGAGTCAAGAAAATAAAAGGGATTATAATTATTATAATTATAAGAGATTATATAAATATTATAAGTCTAAAAGAGATTATAAATATATTTATAATAAGAATATAAATATAATTAATAATTATAATTACTCTTTTACGAATTGTTTTATTAACTTTAAGGATTACTATTATCTTTAATTTCGTTTTCGGATAAAGAAGAATAAACTATAAAGGATAAGATAATTTATTTATTAGATAAGGCCCTTTATAATATAAATATTTTAAAAGATATTAATATAATATTATAATATTATAATTTAAAATATAAGAGTTTATATTATAATTATAAGAATTATATATATTATAATATTATAAATAAATATATATACGAGTATTATATTATTAATAATAATAAGTATATTAAATCGTTTTTAATTTAATTTTAATCTTATAAATTTATATTATTATATTTAAAATCTATAAGTACTTTAATAATATTTTATAAATATTATAAAAGGAGAATATAATTATAAAATAGAGAGAGATCAAAACGTGAATGAATTATTTAAAGAGAGAAGTGCGAAACTAATAAAGACGTGACCTTATATAGTCGCTCGCTACGCTCACGTGACGCTAGCACGTGACCACGTACGGCTCTGTAATATTACCAAAATCATTCATTTTCAGTATTATAGGACTTATTCCTTTATAATATTCGCGAGGAAGTGTATTATTTAATTAATATTAAAGAGACTTTTCTCTTTATTAAAAAGGGTTTTAATAAAGTGAATAAACTACTAGTTAATAATATTTTAAATAGTAAAATATAATATCTTATTTATAATTATATAGTTTTAGACCTAGAAAAGGAGATTAAATAGTTTAATAAACCGTGGGATATTTATTAACTAGTATAAAATCTATAATTACGAGCGTTTTATATAATAGTTAGAGATCTTATTATTTATTAAAGTTATATATTATATTAAAGTAATTAAGTCTTTAAGAGAACTAATATAAAGAGTATAATCAGAGGGGATTATAAGGACCTCCTTAAATAAGAGAGTGTCTATTTCAAGGACTTGCTTGAGGGCAGTGAGGAGTATAAAGGAACTTACTGTCTTTACTAAGTGAGAGGGGCCTATGCGGACGAATAGTCGAGTATCCGAGCGAGTAATAGCAGTTTTAACTATAGGCTTTTACTAGACTGATTTAATTAAGGGAGTAAGTATAATACTAGTAGTAATACTAGTATAAGTAATAAGGGGATTATAGTTTAAGGACTAGAGCAAGGGGCAAGTATAAGTGTAAGTATAAATAATTGGACTATTTGGAAAGGGGTAGTATTAGAGTTATTATAGATTCCTTTAATATAAAACTCGAAATGTTTATTTGTAATAATTATAATTTTAATATAAAGCTTTGTGAGTGACTTACGGAGATAAGTAAGGAGTTTACGGATCTCGTTTAATTATATATAAGAGTTCTAGAGATTTGTGATTAAGTAAAAGACCCGCTAGGCGTCCGTAAAGTGGATTTTAATTACTTTTACTAAATGAGTAAAGTCTTGAGCGAGGGAGTGAATAGGATACCCAAAGTTAAGGGGTATGGGAAGGGCTATTTTAAGAGTATAATATGTCTAGAAATGGCCTACAAGGGCCTATAAGTCAAGGAGAGGGTTTAAAATATAAGTGTTCAAGTTAAATAAATTAGATTATATATTTAAAACACGTGTTTTTTAAGAAAAGTCAATGATAATATATATGGATTATAATTTACACTTGTTAATAATATACAATTAGTTCCGATAAGTGTTCGTCACGTGACATTCGACTATTACCTTTTCCTTTAATTATAACTTTTTTAATTATTAATAAAATTTATTAATTTAAAGTAAAAATAAAAATCAATTAATTTATATTTATAAAATAATAATAATTTTACTTTTTTTTACTTTTTATTCTTATAATTATTAATAAAACTTATTTTTTTAAAACTTATATATATTTATTAAATATTATTATTTTTAATTTTAAATTAAAATATATTATAATTTATATAATTATAAAGTTAATATAAAAGTTTTAAAAAGAAATTATTAATATATAATTTATTTATTTAAATTTTAATTATTTGATTTTTGTGAAAATAAGTAAAAATTCACGAAAATCCACGAAAATTCGAAAATTTAAAATTTAATAACTTTTTTCTTTATAAGAAAAAAACTTTTCAAATTAAAATTTTAAAGTCTTATATATTTAAATTTATAATTATTAAATATATTAAGTTTTTTAATAAGTAGTTTTTTATTAATCTTAATTTGAAAATTAAATAAAATTATAAAAAGTTTAAATAATTATATAAAATTATTAATTTAATAATATAATAAATTTTATTTTATATTTTATTTATTTTTCTATTTTATTTATTATATTTTTAAACCGAATATTATTAATTATATTATATATAAAATTATAAAGCCTTAAACTAGGAGAGTTTCAATATCACGTGACGAACACTTATCGGAGTTGATTGTACCTTAAGTACAAAGTCTTTTATATACAATCCTCTTATACCACCTTAAATAACCTAAGGGTCGTTATGCTTTAAGCACTATTAAATTAAAGTTCTTGTACTCTACTAGATCGGAAGCAATTATATTAGTCACCGGCGTAGTACTATAGTACTTACCTTAATAGATTGTGCCGCCTGAGGTTCCCCAACCAACGTCATTTAACGGGACCCGAAGCAAGCTTCGACGATTCATCACTTAATATAAGATCTATATTCGCATAAACCTATTATTGCCAGAATTACAGGACTCCAAGAAAGAGACAAGAAGGTAATTACAGGAGCTCGATCTCCCGCTCTACAGGTAATAGCTTCTATTGTGAATTGTGTCTAGTAAGGTTTATACAGATCACGTGGACAATACCTTCGCCGGCTCTGCGCTATTATAGCTAGTACAGCCTTTGCACACAAAAACGCTCCTCCGCAGAGCCCTTGCTTTCTTTTCTATTAAATATTAAATCAACTTGAGCTGAGAAGAGCTTCTTTTTTCCTGCCCACCAACCCTTTTTAAAGGGGTCCTTTGTATATATTCTAGGGGGAAGAACAGGGTCTTTGGACCCTCTGACAGGCGGCTAATCTATAGTTTATGCCTGTTCCTCCGCTTGTAAGAGTGGAGTACAGAAAGAGCACCAAACCTGAGATTGCTTGGGTCGCTCTCCTCTCCGGATCTCTCGTCCCTAGCTAAATCAGCTGGACAGATGCTTCCGGGGAGGAGATCGCTCTGAGAGAGCTGCTGGCTCGTACACGTGAGTGTAAGTAGCAACCTATATACAAAATAGCTAGGGATGGTGGATAGGGGGGGAAACGCTCTCTCAACGAAGGATGGATTATTAATCATAGATGAAGAAGGATGAGGACGAGAGCAGAAGATTACGTGTGAGTACGCGTGTTCTGGCTGCTAAACGTCATCTCTCGCCGAATCCACTACTACGTTCATGTCCAGTACGGCAATATCCCTCACATTATAAACCCTATCACTTTGCTATCTCTATTTAAGGAAGAAGCCCTTATTTATAGACTTAGCTGTGAGCTCTAGGGACTGCCATTCTGGCAATAAATGGAAGGAACTGAAGGAACTGAAGGAGCTGTTCTTATGCCGTGCCGTGGGAGTGATCAAGTACAGATGATGTCCGGCATTCTCTCATAGGGAGAGAACGTCTTATATACAAAGTGAGTGTGCAAGGGTTGCCCTTCCTCCGAGTATCCCGACGTCCTCGTAATATAAAACCCCCTAAATTCATGCCGACGGCATACATTGTCTCTGTCGCCCCTCACCATTATGCAGGTCTCACTACACGTCCGCTTATCCATGTCATGATTGCCGATTCTACCGAGTCATCAAGCTTCGTACGAAGCCATGATCACAATAGAAACCTATCAATTAACCATCATTGTAGCCTTCCGCCCTTCTTTAGCGTATAGCCCCGGCCTTTCACAATTGAAATCGACCAGTATTCGCCTCTTCCCAGAAAGAACCTGCCTTCTCAAAACAAGGTTCATCGATCGCCCACTGGGCTGCTTCCAGATTATTCCCTGAGGCTCAAGAAGATCGGTCACCACAGATGGTTCCTTGATTTCGGCTTTTTCCAGAAAAGCCAAAAGTGGCTGTTTCGAATCCTCCTCCTGTGATGGTAAGTAAACGTAAGCTGACAGCCGTCTGTCATACCCATCGATTGGAGACGCTTTGTCTTGCAGAAGGATAACAAATTCATCTCCATCAGGATCTCGAAATTTCAGCAGACCAATTTCGCTCTCATATTCGGTATCTTCTTCCAATGCTTGAATCCCATTGAGTGATATTCCGGGGAACGATTCGCATAGATGAAGACCTTTCGTTGCTAAGGTAGCTATTCGAATGAAGAAAGGGTTGCGAGGGTAGCGTTCAGGACTTATAAGTTGCCTATCGTAGGGCTTCACATAAAAAGAACGCGCTTGGAAACTACCATAATGGTGCAGCTGAACTGTCCCCAGATTCTGGTCCAGTCTTTTCATAGTTTCCTTTTCTAGACTTGGCATATCTGCCTCATCGAAACCCGCTTCAGATAATGTAGAAATATTTTCAAGATACACGCAAATAAGACTCTCTGGGTCTCCTAACCGATGGCAATTCAAAATAGCCATGTAGAGAATGGGGATGCGTTCATTGGGCTTTCGCTCTTCCTTTTTGCATAGCCTTGAGCCGTTTCTAAGAGCGCTGATAAAGTACTTGCTTGGCTCTACCTCTTCTGGGATTCGTCTCAAAGGTAGTTTGAGGTTTACTCCTTTATTCGTCAACGCAAACGGCTCCGCGGGAATTGAGTTGACTCGGACAATATCTGTAGAGCTCTGGAAAGATTTTGGCGAGCTTGCCAGCATGCCAGAGGATAGACGATCTTGCCAAGCAAATATCGAATGATCGTCAGATCTTCTTATGATTTCCTCCTGGAGTCTCATAAAAGCATTGCGTCCCTCGCCATACAGTAGAGGCATGTTGACCTGAAAAATCCCCATTAGACAATAAGCAATATCTTCGTCTATAGTCGTCGTCCTGGATGACGCCCAAGACATCCTCTGTGCAATACTAAATTTCTCGATATTATGGCCTAGGAGGACATCGACCTGGATCAATGTAATTGCGCAGATTAGGTCTCTAAGACTAGATTTCGTACCTAAGTCCTTCCAATCATTATCAAAGAAGATAACACAGGCTGGAGCAATCAGCTCTTGTAGAGTCCAGCCTCTAGTAAACCACCGGCTGTTACGTAGAGCAATACCGAAGGCAGTACTGTCCAAGCTGGACGGCACGTCAAAGAGGAAGGCATAGCACACCTCGGCCTGCTTATACCATTTGAACATGGAGTTGATAGCCTCAGAAAGCTCTGAGCTACTTGTTTTGTCGATACAGCAGGTATCAATCCATACGTAATCGAATCCATCGTCGGCAGCAACATCGCAGCAGCGTTTGATTTTACTATATCCTGCTTTGTTCCGTATCTGTTCATTTATATATTGTAGTTCCTGGATAGAGATCTCGTCTTTACCCCACTAGAAGAGTTGGTACTTAGCATGAAACGAGCGAGAAATAGGTAAGTGACTCTAGTCAAGAATACATACTGCCTTATTCTGGGTATTTTTATTTAAATTTTGCATTTCCTGGAAGGACACCTCCTCTTTACCCCACTAGAAGATTTGATATTTAGCATGAAGCAAGCGAGAGAGGTGAGAAAAGGCAGTCAAGGTTACATACGGTATGTGAGAGTATTACGTAAGGAGGAACCTCTCCAGGAGGAAACTCCATTAGCTTAAGGTTCCTTGAATCGAGAAGACGCATTTCAGGTATTAGGTAGCTCCTTCTACGACACACTAGCAGCTTTAAATGTGGTGGTAAAAATTAAGTGACTGTATACTGATTAGAAGAGGCAGAAGAATACAACAATAAATAAACTTTTATTGGAGCCTGAAACTGAAAAGTCCTTGTATCAGACCACCTGTGTCTCTTATAGAGCCAGAACTCATTTGGTCATGTAATTACCGGACAAATTTGAAACTATATGTCTGGTGTATTCGTACAGTACTATATAGAAAGATGAACTGGGATAAAACTCACGAAAGAAGTTTGCAAATCGACTGTTCTGACAAGTATTCAAAGAGACCTGCTGCAAGAGATAATCCTAATAAGTAGGTACAATTATTCTTGCTACGACTTGCTAGGCAACAGTACAGGTCAGGTCTTGCGGCCTCTCTGTCTCTGGAGCGCTCTGCTGTAAGGGGCGGTAATGGTGCAACGACGAGGCAGATCGCGAGAGAGCTTGGATGCTGTCCAGCTCGTAACTCGGCCAATGCGGAACAGCGCTGTGAGGGGATCCACCACAGCTGCTCAGCAGTATCGAAACTGTAGGGGGTGATCGTGGATTCTGGTTGAAGCAGACCCGCACCTCGTTAGCGTGGTCTTCTCAACTGCGGCGTGGCTGATTAGGGGAGTCTGGTAGGATAAGGCAGAAGGGCTGAAATGTACATGAAGAGCGAGCACCAAGCGCCGCGAAGGTGGAGGAGACTTTGGGATTGTTATAAAAGGAAAGAAACCGGAAAAAAAAAACAGAATGAAGTCGCGAGATTTGTATACACGCGAAAGCAGCGACCAGCCCGTGCGCGTGCCTTACCCGATGCGGGGGTCGCGGTTTCCTGATACGAGCCTGCCGTCTGCTTATTTATTTAATAATCTAATTATTTTAATAATTTAATTAATAAAGAAAATAAATAAATTATTAATTAATATAAAATATAATTTTATTTTATAATTATTAAAATAGTTATATTATAGTTATATTAATTATTATAATAGCACGTGTTATATACTTGTCATATTACTCAAGTTGAGGAGTTGACGTCTGGCTGCGACGCTGACATTTCAAGCTAAGGAGACATCAAGGCATAACTTACTTCTCTTCCCTCGACTTCTCTTCTCCTTAACTTTAAGTTTTAATTAAACCTTGAAATTGAGATCTTTGACTTATAATCTTTATTCCATTCTTACTATTATATTACTTAAAACTCCTTTACCCTTTATAATAAGTATAGTATATAATAGATTATAACTTTATCTTAAACGATTCTATTATTATTATTATTATATTATTATTATATTATTATTATTATTATTATTATTATATTATTATTATTATTATTATTATTATATTATTATTATTATTATTATTATTATTATATTATTATTATTATTATTATTATTATATTATTATTATTATTATATTATTATTATTATTATTATATTATTATTATTATTATATTATTATTATTATATTATTATTATTATTAATATTAACGAAAATATAAACTTCACTAATATACTCTTATAAGTTTTATGATTTTTTCGATTTTTATAATTTCCTTTAAGAATAGACTCTTTTCAAGTATAAGTTTAATATAAATTCGATTAATTATATATTGAGATTATAATATTATAGACTCAGTTTATTATATAATCGATAATATCACACCGGATAAGGTTTCTTAATTTCGAGAAGTTTATTAGATCGACTTACAAATTCGATACTATAAAGGAGTATATCTTATTATATTCATTTTTAGTGTTTTTAATTAATTTAAAAAGATTATATTATAATAATATAGAGACTATTATATAGTTATTAAAGTTCAAGATATAAGAATTAATTCCTAATATAATTTATAAAATAATTTTATATTTCTTTATTTATTAATTATAATTTAATCTTCTTTAATTTTAAATTTTATTATTATTATTATATATTTATATTAAATTATTATTTTGTGATTTTAAGATTATATAATTTTAAATTCTTTTTATAAAATCTTATTTATTATTATATTTTCCTTTTTATATATTTTTTAATAAGTGATATAAGGATATTAAATATAATTAAATTAAAACTCTTATAATCCTTTAAAGCTTTTATAAAACAAGACTTTAATCTTTAATATTTAAAAAGGGAGTTTATTATTTTATCTTATATTTATTAAAATATATTATAATTATAATAAAAATATAATTTTATTATTTTATATTAATTTTTAAAAAGACCCGATAATATAATATTAAATTAATTATAAGATACGAGTTTAATCTTAAATAAGAGAATAAAACTAATAAAGACTAATTTGGGAAAGAGGAGATATAAAATAAAGAAAGAGTCGGAAATTATAAAGGAATAATATAAAGTAATTATAAATTGAATATAAGTATTAACTCTTGATAATAAAGTAATATTATTAATTTTAATTTTAATCTTTATTATTTTAAAAGTAAGTATAAAGAGATTATTAATTTAAGTTTAAAAACTTAAATTAAGAAATGAAAATAAAAGATTAAAAAGAAAAAATATCTTATTTTAAATAAAGAGATAAAGAGTATTTGAGAATAAGATTTAAAAGGAAATAAAAGAATATAAGAAGAATTAAAAATTAATAAAAAAGAAAAAATTAATTATAAAAGAATAATAAATAATAATTAAAATAATAAGAATAAACTTATAAAAATCAAAAAACAAATAAATAATAAACTTAATTAAAATAAAATATATAAAATAAACTTTTAATAAAAAATATTAAATAAAATAATAATAATATTTTAAAATCGAGTATAAAAATAATAATAATAAAAGCTCTTATTTAAAATATTAATTTAATTATAATAAAAAAGAAATTAAGATATAATTAAAGTGAAATATAAATGATTAAAAGATAAAGAGAAAGAGTTTAAAATCTTTAAATCTTTTTTTTAAGAAATAAAAACCTTAATTTATATCAAGTATTAATTTATTAATAAAGTCTTTAAAAGAATAATTAAAAAAAGACTTGAGTATTATAAGATTAATTATAATAAGTTTTAATATTATAATCTTATAATTAAAAGACTTATTTCTTATTTTTAAGATTATATTAAAAGATAAGATTATTATTATAATTAATATACTTTTATTATTTTTAAATTAATTAATAATATTTTAATTTTAAGGAAAAAATATCTTTACTTTTTTAAAAAGATATAATAACCTTTATAATAATTATAAGATATTTAAGAAAATAAAAAGGAAAAGAATTATTTATTATATTTATCTTTAATATAAGAATATTATTATTATAATATTAAAATATATTAAAATAAATTATAATAAGAATAAATTTTATAAAACTTTAAAAAAGGAATATAAGAATAATAATTAAAAAACACTTTATTTTAATCGAGAATTCTTAAAATAAATTATTAAAAAGGCAAAGAATAATAAATTAACTTTTAAAGTTTATATAAATTTATTTAATTAAATTTTGAAAGTATTAATTAATTAAAAGGAATTTAACGAAATATAATATATTAAAGAATTTATAAAGAGTTTAAATAATATAATTAAAAATAAAATCTTTTAAAATATCGAGTTTAATCCTTTTAATATATAAATTTATAATTATAATAAAATATATAAAATAATAATAAAGATATATAAAGTAAAAGAGAAATATTAATAATATAATAAATATAATAATTTAAATTATTTTAAAATTAAATAAATTTACTTTAATAAAGTAATAAATAATTTATTTTATAAAAGAAATTAAAAATATATTTTATCTTTTCTTTTATTTATATTAATCTTTAAGACTTTAAGAAATCTTATTAAAGAATATAAGAATTAAATAATATTAATAATAATTCGAATTCTTAAAGTTAAATAATTAAAATTTAATATAATTAATAAATTAATAAAAGAGATAATAAAGTTAAAAGTTTATATTATAATTTAAAATACTCTTAATAATATTATAAATAATTTAAAAAAGATAATTATTAATAAAATAAAATCCTTAATATTATCTTAATTATTATTTAATAATTAATATAATTAATTAAATGAATTTAATTAATAAAATAAATTCTTATAATATAAAAGGGATTATAATAATAAATTTTAAAATAAATATAATAAATATAATAAATTTGAAAATAATAATTATAAAAATAAAGATTATTAAAATTCGAAATAAATTAAAAGAGAAATAATATAAGAGAATTCTCTTAAATTATAAATATTATAAATATTATAGGATTTTAATTAATTAATAAAAAGTATTTTAAGTATTATAATTAAATTATTAATAAAATAAAGGATTTAAAATATAAAGATTATTATATTTATAATTGTTTATTAATATAATATTTAATAAAAAGAGAATATATTTATAAGTTTTAAACTTAATAATATTAAGGGTTATTAAAATTAAAAGTAAAAGTAATATTATTATTCTTTAATAAGAATTGAAAATAATTCGATTAAACTTAAATTATTATTTAAAGTAAAGAGTTTAATTATAATATTAATATTAAATTAATTAATCTTTAAAGAATAAAAAAAGAAACTCGATTAATTATTTAAGAATAAGTAAAAATAATAAATATTTAAAGAAATTAAATAATATTACTCTTTATTATATAAAGAAATTAAAATAAGAATATAATATAAAATAATAATAAAACTATTATTAATAAAGGTTTTAAGATAAATAAATATTAATTCCAATTCAATTTATTAAATAATAATAAACTAGAAAATTAATATAAGATTTTATTAATATTAATATTCGTAAATATTATTAATAATATTATTATTATAAATAAGAAAATTAAAGTAATAAAAGGGATTAAATAAACTTTAATAAAGTAAATATATATAAAAGAATAAGTCTCGCGAATAAGATTACAAAATGAGATAAGAGATTTTTATTAAATTAAAAATATTATAAATAAAATAAAAATTAATTTAAATTAAAATATAAAAATTTAAATAATATTAAATAATAATTTAAAGGAAATTATTAAACGAGTAATAAAGAAAAAGTAAATAATCTTTCTTTTTAAAATCGATTAAAATAAAAAGATAATTATAAATACTTTTTATATATTTAATTTAATTATAACTTTTAATTATTAATAAAAAAAGATAATATTTTATATATTTAAATAATCGAAATAATAAATATTATATATAATAATATATTAAACTTAATAAAATATAAAAATAAACTTAAATATATTTTTATAAAATTAAGTTTATTAAAATTAATTATAATATTTATATTTATTTTAATAAAAGAAAGTTTATTTATTTAAAAAGAATTAATAAAATCGAGATTTATAATATTATTTTTATACTTTTTAATTACTTTTATAAATTTAATTAAAAAGTAAATAAATATAAGATTAATTAATATTAAAATCGAAGTTAATATTTTCTTTAAATAATTTATATAAGAGATAAATATATAATCTATAATATAAAGTATTATATTATAATAATAATTAATAAAAAGAAGATTAAATTTATTAAAATAATAAGAATTAAGATTAAGATTAAAAAAGGAATCAATTATATAAATATCTTTTTCTTAATTTAAGGATTTAATAAGATTTTACTTAAATAATCTTTTATTAATTATATATAAATAATAATATTTTATTAATAAAATAATTTAATAAATAAAAGATTTATAAACCTTAAAATTGAAACTTCGTGTATAATTATAATAATATTAAAAATAAAAGAAAAAGAAAAGAAATAAATAAATTTTAAAAATTATAAAAAATTTATTATTATAAATAAAAGTGATAATTTAATAAATAATAATAAAAAAGAAAATTAAAATTTAATATATAATTTAAAAAGTATATTAAAGGGAATAAAATTAAATTAAAAGTTTTAAAAGATTTTATTTATTTGAATTTAATAATATTTAAGATTTAAGAAATAAAATAAAATATTAAAAGATTTGAAAATATTTTTAAAGATTCGAAAATAAAAAAAGTATTAATATAAATTATATTAAAAATACTCTTTAATATAAAAGAATAAAAAGTCAAGAAGTTAATAAATAAGAAAATTTTTAAAAAGGAATTAATATATCTTTTATTATTAATAAGAGATTATTTGGAAATTAAAGGGGATTTAAGGAATAAAGGAAAATAAAAAGATTTTAATATAAATTATTTTAAAAAAGAATAAAGGAAATTAATATAATATAATAAAAATAAAATAAGAATTTTTAAAATTTAATAATAAATAATTTTTCCAAAAAAGAAAAAAATAATTAAACTTTAAATAAAAGATAATAAAAAGCAAGAAAGATTAATATTTAAAATATTTTAAAGAAAGTTTAAAAGAATTTTATAATTTATAAATCGAAAATAAAAAAGATTTAATTAATAAATATTAATAATAATATAAAAGATAATCTTAAGAGTCTCGTGAATTAATATATTAAAATAAAGTTTTAAGAATATAAATAAGAATATATTAAAAAGTATAAAGATTATTTAATATTAAAGATTATTATAATATTTAAAGATTCTCGATTTATATTTAAATAATTTAAAAATTTTAATATTAATATTTAATTATAAAATAATAAAAAGATTATATTTAATAAATTTATAATTAATTATAAAAGCACTCTTATATTTAATTAAAAAGAAATTAATAAGATTTACGAAAATATAAATCCTTTAATTATAATTAAAATAATTAAATATAAAATATAATAAAAATTAAATTTTTTATATTTTAAAGTCTTGATTTTAATTATAATAAAGATATTTTAAAAGTATTTAAAATAAAGAATATTTAAAAAAAAAAATTCTTATAAAAATTTATAATTTTTAATTATTAAAAAGTTAATAAAAATATATAAACTTATTAATATTATAATAAAGATAAACTTTATTATTTTATAAAATATTAATTTACTCCTTTTAATAAACGAATTTTTAAAAGAGTTTATTAATTATATAATTTTTCTTTTAATTAATTTCTTTTTCAAATATAATTAATTTATATTAAATAAGTGAAATAAAAATATAATTACCTTTTATATTTTATTTAATCTTTTAAGAATAATAATATTATTTTAAAGAATTATTAATTTAATTATTTAATTTATATAAATTATTATAATAATTTTAAAAGAATTATTTTTTAAAATAATTATATTATTTATTAATAATATTAATATTAAAAGATTATATATTAATTATAATAATAAATTCAAATTATTTAAAATTTATTATTATATATATAAGTATTTATAAAATTTAAATCAAATCTTAAAGTATATTAAAAGGATTAATATATATATAAGATTAATATTATAATTTTATTATAATAAAATAATTATTATAAGTTTTATATATAAAGTTAAAAGAAGAAAATTAAAAGAAATTAAAATTTAAAAGATTAATAATTAAATTAAATATAATAATCCGATAAAAATAAAAGTATTTATAAGTATTTATATTTATTATTATATATAAATATAAAATTATAATTAAATTATTAAATTTATATATTATTTATTTAAAAAAGAAATTAATTAAAAATAAAGACTTAAATAAAAGAAAATTATAAAAGTCTTAAAGAAGAAGTTTATTATTAATATAATTGTATTGTAATTGTACTAGTCACGTGACGTTGTCATATGACAATGTGATTAACCGCGCTTAAGTTCTTATAATTAATCTCGATTAAATTTAATTAATTTCCGAAATTAAATTAATAATATTATAATATTATTAATCCTTTTTCTCTTTAATTAATTATTACTTTATATAATAAGCATTTTATAAAAATATAATAATTATTTAATATAATTAATAAAAACTAATATTAATTAATTTATATATATAAATTAAAGAAGAATTTAATAATATTATAAACACTTAATAGTTTAAAATAAAACTTTGTCTTTTAAGAGTATTTAATAATATTATAAATATTTAATAATTTAAAATTAAATTATATTTCTTTATTAAAGAAAGGAATTAATATAAAATCGATTTTAAAAACATTTAATAATTTAAAAAGAAAATACTCTTTTTTATTAAATTAATAAGTAATTTAAAAGCGTTTAATAATTAAAAGATAAAAGTTATTCTTAATTAATAATAATTATTCCTTATTTCGAAAATCGATTTATTTCTTAAACTTTCTTAAAAACACGAATTTTTATTCTTTTTTTATAAAATTAAACTTTTATAATATTTTCTTAATTTACTTTAAACTTTAAATATTATAAAAAATATTTAATAAATATATTAATCACGATTATAATATTTCTTTTCACTTCTTTATCTTTTCTTCTTTTTTCTTTTTTCCTTATTAATTATAACTCGATATCCTTAAAGATTACACTTATATATTATAATAAATAATTTATAAAATTAAATATTAAACTCTTTAAGAATTGAAAATACTCGAGAAAAGAATATTTTTAAATAATAATCAAAAGGCCTTTAATTCTTTAAGAGAGTTTATTATTTATAAATTAATATTCTTTTTTTGATATTTTAAATATATTTAATTTAATATTTAAATCTCTTTAAATATTATAATTTAATATAAAAAGTATTAATTAAAAGACTTAAATTAAGAAATGAAATAAAGGAATATAATAATTAAGGATTATAATAAATAAGAATCTTATTAAATATATTAATATTATAATTTACTTATATAATTATAATAAGATTATTAATAAATACTTTTAAGAATTATATAAAAAGGACTTTAAAAACTTTATTATTATAATTTTTAATAAAATAAAATATAATATTACTTTTAATTAAATAATATTTATATAAAATAAAATAATAATTTATTAATTTAAGAATAATCTTCACTTTTATTAATTTAAGAATAAAAGGCCTTATTATTAAATGAAATTCATTTACTTTCGATTTAATATTTACTTTCTTTATTATTATTAATAATATCTTTATTTTTTTTAAAATAATAATTATTCGTTTTTTAAATTATATTTATTCTTTAAATTATATTAAATATAAAACTTATTAATAAAGTGATTAAGATTTATATTATAAAAAGAAAAGAATATAATTATAAAATAAAAAGAAATTAAAATATAATTGAATTATTTAAGGAAAGAAGTATAAATTTAATAAAGACGTAACCTTATATAATCGTTCGTTACACTCACGTGACGCTAGCACGTGATCACGTACGACTTTATAATATTATTAAAATTATTTATTTTTAATATTATAAAATTTACTCTTTTATAATATATATTATATATTTATTATATTATTAATTTTAAATTAAGGAATTAATATTTTAAATTAAAGAAATATTAAAATATAATTTATTTTTCTTTTTTTAATTTTAAATTTTAATTAAACTTTAAAATCAAGATTTTAATTTATAATCTTTATTTTATTTTTATTAATAATCGATTCTTTTTTCTTTATTCACTTTATTTATAATTAATAAAAGTAAATATTTTATATAAATAAGTATTTTATTTTAAATTTTATATAAAAAACTTTATTAAAAATTAAAAGATTATTAAAAATATTATAAAATAATCTTAAAATTATTAATTATAATTATATTATATATTTAAAATTATATTTAAAATAATATAAATATTTATTTATATATATATAAGTTTATATTTAAATAATTAAAAAGTTTTATATTATAAAAGGAATTAAATTATTTTTATTTTTAAAATAATTTTATAATAAAATAATATTAAAAAGTGATTAAAGTTTATTATAAAATCGGTTTAAATTTATAAATTATAATTATATTATATATTTAAAATTAATTTTAAAATAATAAAAATATTTTGTCACACGTTAAGGGTACCCCCTTGGCTTCCAAATCACTTGATGTCAAGGGCTCTCCGAGCCCTTATATATACAGTCCATAGACCCCCCCAATTTCATGTTCAAGAGAGCGCTTTTCGATGTGCGACAATTATGAGCCCCGGTTACAGCAAGCTCGTTACGCGATAATATAGCACTTAGGAATGCTCTTCGCTCTCCTTACTTATTAAGGGAGTGTAATACCTTAATTAATGCTCACGATTCGACAAGCTACCCTTCTGAAACCCTGCGGACGTGCAGGTATTCCCACCGATAAGAGGCCTTCACTGGCTCTCCTTCCACAATAACACCTTACGGGCGCACGAGCATACCGTATAGCACTCCTCAATTGAGCTTACGATTCGACGAGTTCACGAAAGCCTTACGACGACATAGGCACCAAAGCAAGCCTTGTGACGATGCAGGCATCTAACGGTCGGAGGCCTTTGCTGGCTCTCCTTCCACAACAACCGTACGGGCACACGAGCGTATTGTACGGTATACCTCAATTGAGCTTACGCTTCGACGAGCTCATGAAAGCCCTGCGACGACGTAGGCACCAAAGCAAGCCCTGTGACGACACAGGTATCCCAACGGTCGGAGGCCTTCACTGGCTGATCCTTCCACAATAACAGACTATACGGGCGCACGAGCGTACCGTACGGCATACCTCAATTGAGCTTACGATTCGACGAGCTCACGAAAGCCCTATGACGATGTAGGCACAACGAAATGTTAACGGTGTTCCTGAACACGCTGGTATACCTCTCATACCAACTCACTTTCGACGAGCTCTTCAAGCAAGCCTTATGACGATGTAGGCATATATCTCCTTATTTCGGAAGCTCTTACAACGAGCCTAGCTCCCGCCGAGCATGCGATGGGTGTATAGTAATGGCTAGTATCGCGGACTCCCCTCTCACAATAACAAGCCTTATAATAATGTAGGTATATATATACCTTATTTCACCTTCATAATTTATTAGACATGTATCTTGTATATGTCCCGTTAATTTGTAATACCTTTCTGACGGGAGTACCAAAAGGGTATATAGTAGTAGTATATAAACGAAAGAGTTACATAGTCGTTTTGTCAAGACGCGTTAATGGAGTATTAAAGGGAACGATAGGAGATATAGTAGTAAGGTAAAATTATTATATCTTTTATGGATATAAATAACTTGAGAGATGGAACGAGAAGGAGAACAGGGATAAAGGAGTAATGAATGGGCATGGGAGGGTTATATCTGGAAGGCCTGAAAACAAGTACTCGGCTAGGGACGAGTGTTCGCAAACTTAAGGGTATATGAATATGTTTGAGAGTGTACGATATGTTTAAGTAGAGTGCGGATCCTTGAAGCGGAGCACGAAAGCAGGGTATTTCACGGTTATTTGATTTGATAGTTCGGTAAGCAGGCTCTTTAGCCACATCTCCTTGTTTTATGAGCCTTTGAGCTCGTTTTTGTATTTAATTACAGTGCTCTTCTTAGACCGTCAGTATGCTTTAAAGTTCACTTGATGACCTGGGGGCTATATTGTACGCCAGGGGTACCCCCTTGGCCTCCAAATTACTTAATATTAAGGGCTCTCCAAGCCCTTATATATATAGTCCATAGACCCCCCCAATTTCATATTCAAGAGAGCGCTTTTCGATATGCGATATATTTATTTATAAATAATATTATATTTTAATAATTATAAGATTATATATTATAAAAATAATTAAATTATTCTTATTTTTTTTAATAATATTTATAATTAAAAAGTAATTTTTTAATATAATTTTTATATAAAATTTAAAATAAAATATTTCTTTTATTATTTATAAATAAAGTAAATAAAGAAAAAAGAATCGAGTATTATTATTATTTTAATAATTTAATTTAAGACTTTTATAAAAATATTTTTTTAAAAAGAATTATATTTTTTATTAATATTTAATTATTAACTTTTAATAAAATATTTATATTAAATTTAATATAATTAATTAATTAAATATATATTTATATTTTATAAAAAGAATTTTATTTATAAATAATATAATATAATTTTTATTATTTAAATTATAAAATATAATATAAATATATTTTTAAAATTTTATAATATAATAAATAATCTTTTTATTAATAAAATTTAAAAATTTATTCCTTTTATATAAATTATAAAAGTAAATTATAATTAAAGAATTTCTTTTTTTAATATATTATATTTTAAATAATCTTTTAAATCTTTAATTAAAATATTTTAATAAATAATATTAAATTTTAATATTAATATTAATAAATATAAAATAATAAAAAAGTTTAATTAAAAGTAATTTATAATTAAATTAATAAAACTTATAATTATTTTTTAATAAAAGTTTATTATTATAAATATAATTATAAATTATTAAAACTTTTATTTTTAATAATAAATTTAAAATAAATTTTAATATATAAATAATATTTTTATTATTTAAATAAATATTTAATAAGAATAATTTTAATATTAAAATAATATATTAAATTATTTATAATTTATATAATAAAAAGACTCTAATACTTTTTATAAATATTAAATTATAATAAATTATTTATAATATATTTAAATCTTTTAATATTATATAATTATTAATTATAATTAAAAATAAAATTAATAATTTTTCAAAAATTAAAATATTATAAAAAAGAAAAATTATAAAATAATTATAAAATAAAAATATTAATAATAAGTTTATAATAAAATGAATATTAAAAACTTTATTCTTTAATTTAAAATAATTTCTTTTTTTCTTTTTTTCTTTTATTTTTTCTTTTATTTAATATATTTATTAAAATAAAATTATTCCTTTTTATTCTTTTTTTTTAATCTTTATACTTTTATTTTTTTTTAATTATAAAATTAATAATTAATAATATTAATATAATTAAATAATTCTTTTAATAAAAGTTTAATTATTAATATTTAATTTTTTAAATTATATATTTAAAATTATTATTTTTAAAAAAGAATAAATTTTTTTATTAATTATTTAATATTTTAATTAAATATAATAATAAATAATTTTTTTAAAAAAAAAATATATTTATATTTTTATATAAATATTATAATACTTTTTATATTTTTAAATAAATTTATATAAATATAATTTTATAATTTATTATAATTATTAATTATTAATTATATATTAATACTTTTAATTTAAAATTTAATTTATAATTTAAGAATTATTTAATTAATCGCGAGATTAAATTTATTAATTTTTAAAAAAGAAATATATCTTTTATTAATTAATTTAATTTAATAATATTTATAATATCTTTCTTTTATTATTTATAATTTTCTTTATTTTATTTTATTAAAGAAATAAAAATTTATAATATTTAATTTTTTAATATTATTAAAATTAAAATTTTAAAATAAATATAATTAAATAATTAGTTTTTTTAATTATATATAATAATTAAAATATTAAATTAAAGAAAAGAAAAAAAATTCTTATAATATAATTTTTTAAATAAATTAAAAATAAATTTTATATAAAGAATTTATAAATATAAAAAATATAATTTATAAGTTTATAAAATTATAATATTTTTTATTTATATATTTATTAAATTTATAATTAATAATTAATAAATAAATTAATATTATAATAAAAATAATTTAAAAAATTTAGAAATTAAAATTAATTATTAAAAAATTATTAAAGATTTATTTTTTAAATATTAAATATATAATTATTTAATTTTAAATAAAATTTTATTAATTATAAAAGTTAATTATATTTAATTTATTAATAATAATAAATAATAAATAATAAATAATAAATAATAAATAATAAATAATAAATAATAAATAATAAATAATAAATAATAAATAATAAATAATAAATA